>JAAGAY010004970.1:0-20171 GCA_011801015.1 Ardeotis arabs
TATGTTGACGCTCCAGTCGTAGGAGTCGTCCCACCACGTCTCCGTGATGCCAACAAGGTCGTAGCCCTGCTCGTGTGCACGCATCTCCAGTTCTTCCTGTTTGTTCCCCATGCTGCGTGCATTGGTGTATAGACACCTCAGCTGGGCCCCGAGCAAGGCCGACTTGTTGGCTGGAGCGACAGGTGTTCTTTTGTACTGCAGTTTAAGTTCATTTGGACTCACCTGTGATCCTTCCCCAGCTTCTGGGCACTTGGTGCTGGCACTGGCGCCATGCTGACAGCCATGGGCTGAACTGTGCTCCCCCTCCCCCAGCGACACTAGTTTAAAGCCCTCCGGACAAGGAGGATTAGAATTGTTTTAATTCATACACATTTAGGACTCATAAATTTCAAGTCTGATCTCCCACAAACAGAAATTTCAGCAAGAGGAAGGGTGTGAAATACTCACACCAAATCTGAGTTTGCTTTACGCAATGTGTGGAGGTCTCCTTTAGGCTTTGGTCAACTGACTCTCACAAACACATATGAACAACAAACTCCCTCCTCATATCATCTGAGTGCCACTTAAAAGTAATTCCTTCAGAGGGACTCTTCGCAGAACAGCAAGGAAAGAAGCAGCACAAATGAAAACATTGAAAAAAGCTTCAATTTGGAACACTGAGTGTACAAAATGAGGAAAATAGCACTTGTAAAGAACATTACCACTAGAAAATATCATTTTGGCTTAATAATTTCCACCTCAATATTAATTATTAAACAATTATTTCAACATCAAAGATGGCACAAAGGATGGAAGATGTCAACTGGCAAATCAAACTACACTACTCTTCTGCTGCAAGTAAAATTTCGCCATCGTTGTTTTTGTTTCTTTCTGGCTTACTGCGATGATTAAAAATACTTCTATTTTGAAAGAATTATGAATTTGAAAGTATTCCGAAATAATTCTCTTTCAGCACACATGGAACGTGGCCACCTCCAGCTACCCTCAGGCTACTTACTAATAAATGTTTCAACCCTCAGTAATTTCAGGTGGTAACCGGTAAGCTTTCACCGCTTTGGTCCAAGTTCACCCTGCAGTTCCTTAGCACCGGCTCGTCACACAGAATCCACAGCAGTCACATCCAGCCTGCAGATTTCTCCCAGACCGTCACAGCACAGAGATCCTTACTAGCACAGAGGCAAGCCGTAAGGAAACACAAGTGAATGTAAACTGTAAATTAAAACATGGTCTTTAAATGTATTTTGGGTGTTTTAATGGCACTGCAGCCTATGCCAAATGCCATACAACTCCTTGAGGGGGGGTTGTGTTGTAAGGGGCACAGGAATCAGATTCACTTCTTTGTGTTGGACTAGGCATCAGCAGTTCACGTAAGAAGCCACTGGGCCAGTGTCTGGGAGGCATTTTCAGCCCCTTTAAAATACACTGAGGTACTTAACTTCATCACTATTACCATGCAGGTTTGGGAGATAAAAGAAGGTGGAAGAGAACCATGAGCAAACACCCAAAAACAGGAGAGGTGGCATGCCAAGAAATGCCTTTACTCAGCCAAGTATTTTAGTTACAAGGCTTGCTCCTGCACCCACTGCCTCACAGAGAGTCTTTGCCTTGACCTAGATGGGAACAAATACAAACAAACCTTTTTTTAACTCTCCCCCCCCCGCCCCGTAGAAGGGAAAATAAGCTTTCCCACAAGGTTAAACCAAGTATTTGTCAGAACTGACTCTATTTCAAACATTTCAAACTTCTCTGGTTTCTAAAACCAACTCGGACAAGAGTTCTTGGCTTGACAGAAAACACATTTGGCCAAAGTGACCTGCTCTCACCATGGAGCCCTGGTACCTTTCCCCATAGCAGCCACAGCTTCCCCAGAGAGGCCACGGTAGCCCATTCCCATCGGCAACACGGCAGGTATGCCAGTGCACGGCTGCATCATCCTCACAACTTCTGCAAGATCCTCACGTAGTCTTGAAGTGAAGCATGCGTAAAAGTACAGGGGAACAGCACTTTAAATAAAACAGGAGCACTCTTCTCCTCATGCCACCTGCTTGTTCTGGAAGAGGACCAGTATGCTCTGAGGACTCCTCGCAGGGCGAGACAGACCCTCTTAAAGACCTTTTGTGCCTCTTGGAAAAGAACTGATAAAAAAAAGAAATTGAAAGTAAATAACACAAGAAAATTGAAGAATAGAATGCAAAAGAGATCACATTGAAAAAGTAATTGCAAATTCATCTCTCACATACGTGTAACCCTGTGTGGTGCTGACTGAGAGGAAAACATACAAGAAAATGAATTTCTGTTCCAACCTACAGAGGACTATATGTTCTTTTTAAATTTCTCTTCAATTAAAACTGAATTTAAAAATCATACTGCATGGGCTGTAGTTGTAAGAAGAGAAAACTCTTCAGCAAGTAATAGGCAAGAACATACAACCTGGGAAGCTACACAGAATAGCACAGCGTGTATTTTGAAACAAACTGCTTTCACTTTGGGTGTGAGTCCTTCAAGTCCCATCTGAAAGACAAATACACTGGAGAAATATTGCTCTTCTGATTTCCAAGAGGTTTGAATATACAATGCAATCACTCCACTGTGTTCCTTTGCCAAAAGCAATAATGACTTAAAAAAAAGAAAAAAAAAAAGAAAAAAAAAAAACACTGTGAGGCATGATCTTGTGGAAAAAAACATCTTACTGAAATTCCTTCTGGATGACGAAATGATATGACAGATCACGTAAACATCTAGGTGAATTTGAGAAAGTTGTATCTTTCAAAGAACAGCAACCTGGAGAGCTGATGCCTCCTGATTTGAGAAGGCTCAGACTGCCCCAAAAAGCCAAAGAGACTTTGCTGTTCGGAGTAAAGAGGTCAGAAGAGAGCAAAGTGCAGGAATAGAGTGCACAAAGGACAGAGAACGTTTTACAACGGCCTCGCCAGCCTTCATGCTCGCTGAACCGCAGAGACCTTTCTCCCCCTCTGCATCCTCTCCCCAGGCTGCAGAGACACCATCCTCCACACACACCAGCTTCGCGCTACCTGCACACTGTTCTCCTCACTTTGGGAGGGGACACGGCTTCTTCGGAAACCTGGATCCCATGGGAATCATCAGTCCACTACCCTGATTAAAGGCTTGATCTTGCCATTCTCATTTATGTACCAGTCCTACCGAAATGCCTCTTAGGGATCATGTCCTAGAGACCCTTTCCTGCCTTCAGACTACACCAGAGGGTAGAAGAGTGAGCGTATCTTTAAACAGTAAGCCCATACTTGAATTTGCAGGAAATCCTGGCATTCTGCAACCTACAGACTGAACGTGCCATTAGGTAAAGGCAGCTCAGCTCCAAATTGATTTTCTGAGAGTAATCCAAACTAACCCAGTAAAAAGTTATCCAAATATCTGGAGCCAGCTGTGGAAGACTGTCACATTTTCAAATGTTTTCAGTTATTAAAAGCGGCAATCTTGACAACAGACCTCCTGAAGTTTGTTTTAAGCTTGCCAAAACTGACACAGGACTGGGAAGGAAAACCAAAAAGCTTCTGGAAAAACAAACAAGGAATTTCTATTAGCCTATTTCCACTTGGGTTTTATAAAATCCTTCGGCAGCATTTTGACATTTTTTTTGTTTAATTATTTTAAACCAGCTTCCCCCTGCAACTGGGGAAGCTCTTCCCGTTTGAAAAGTTTGCTGTCTGAGATATTATTTTACCTCCGAATACATCATGTCTTTCTCCCTCCATGAACTAACGGCATTTTACACCAGGCTTCAGAGCAGCAGCCAGGACCGCAAAAGCGGAGTCAGGCCTTTCTCAACTGATGCCACACCCTTAGCAGGGGAAAGGATACACTGAAATAAAGATAAAAACGGGTATGCTGAAAAAGCTGGAGGAAAGCGTTTGCAGCGAGGTGCTCTCTCTCGAAACAAAGTCCAGAAAACCTCCGTAACCCAGATTTTTTGGTGGCTCCTCAGGAAGTAGGTTCAGGAGCGGAGGGGGCGAGGCAGGGGGTATTGCTTTTGTGCTGCTACAGGGTATGTTGAAAAACACAGAGCTGTCACCCACTCAGTACATATTTTGTGTTTTAGTATACTGTGCATGTTTGTCTTCTGGGAGACAAAGAAATGTACTTTACTAGTTACACTGTAGTATTCTAAGCAACGGATTGAAATATATCATTAACATCCAGGACAAGCTTTATCTTGCTACCAAAACAAAGGGACTATTCTTTGAACAAATTGAGGGGGAAAATCCCATAATGACAATGAAGAGTTCCTCTCCCTAAAAACTGTGCTGCACAAGAGTAACAATTACGGGCTTATATTCTACAGACTGGGGTTGCGAATAGCCTGCATGAAGCGATGCATTCACTATTGGGAAAGTAAGTACCATTGATGACAAGGCCTTGGGGCTTCTGCTGTTCGCAGACCAATCAATAATCCATTATGAACAAACTACATTTCCCCCTCTAATATGAAGAAATGAATAAAAGGGAACCAGTATCACTAGTACTTCCATGGAAAACAACAACAATGCAGAAATCACAAAATGCCACCATCACAAGACTTAAACTAGTGGTGATGTCTAACACTGGCAGAACTACCCACAATAACCCTTTATTTTACAGCAGTTGCTGAAGACCGCTATATTATAGTTAAAAAGAAAAAAAAAAAAAAGGCTTATTTTAAAGGCAAGATTTTTTTCAAGACTACTTATTCTGGCTGCAGGACAAAACAAAAAAGCAACATTAATCTTTCAAGGCAATCAGGAGAAAATGAACTAACTTCATTCAAATATCTACCAGTTTGCTTCAAACTATTTTCTAACACAACGTAAATAAGAACTTCTAATTAGAAATAACTGTCCAAACGTGACTGGTCAACCATAACAAGACTTTATTGCAGCAGCTGTGTTACTATTCAGAAACGTGGCCCTGAAATTGTTGTTCTCCCATTGCCACTGTCACATGCTACAATACAATCAAGAGAGGATCCATTTAAATAGCAAAACCATAGCAAACCTCAGCATCCTCAGTCCAGTTCCTACTAGACCTCTGAACACAGCATCGGAAGGTAGAGGGAAAAATCTCTCCTAAGAAATGACAGATAAAGCATTTAAGTTGAAGAAAAAAAAAAGTTACTCATTTTTTGCTGGGTAACAGTAAATGAGATCCAAAGCAAACACTGAGACCAATATTATTAATGCATAAGGCAGGCTATGTCCTTTTTCTGAAATATAAAGACTAGTAGTTAAAGTTGACCTCGCGAGGTGGGGGGCTAAGGGGGAATGAATACACAATGTGATTATTGATCAGCCCTAGAAAAGCAAAGAACTGCACTAGTGCAGATGTGATTTTTTTTTTCCTAGGGTCATTAATGATATATGTTGGAAAGTCAAAAGCCCTTATTCTGACATGCTGCAATAGTATCACTAATTCTGAATATAAGCATCATCCTAGGTTCCAAAAAAATCTTAAAAAAACAAACAAAAAACCAAACAAGCAAAAAAAAAAAAGCCCTCCATTTTACTTCAATGTTAACAATAATGTTTTCCTATTTGGCCACACCCACTAACTGAGTTACTTTAGTGTCTTAGCATTCTCAAGTACTAAAAATTAAAAGTTGAAGAAATAGCCACAGTTTGATAGTCTCAAACAAAACAATAAGTCAGTTACAAACACAAGCAAAGTCACTTCAATACTGTCTATTACCTCCTTATGGAAATCAATGGCATTGATGCTGTGTATTCATGCGTGTATACGGAAACGCACATATACACGGGCAGCACAGTATTTTCCCAGCATCCAACAGTGCTTTTATATTTAATGATCCTGTTAGGGTTTCCACTGCAAACCAAATTACACGGAGTTGTAACACGGTGATTTTAAATTTGCAGCACGAGGGCCAATTTCAAACTGTATGGGCAGGGTATTTTCCTGCTAAGATGCTCTGTGACGTTCTGCTCAGTTTGTATCTTAAAATGGGTATATTTTTATTTGCAGTGTCACAACAAGGAAGTACTTAGTTTTATTATTTTTACACCATCTGCAGAAGAACCGGGACTGGATCGTCAGCTGGTATAAAATGCTGGAGTGGAGTACATTGCACAAATACACACCCAGTCCTCCTCTCTGCCTCTTTCATCGGCCCCATCAATGCAAGCTACAGACAAACCACATCCTCAGCTGCCGTAAGTGCACGCAGAGCCACGCGATCCATTTGTATCAAATAAGAAGCTGGATCACTATCTAAAACGGGTGAATGCCTCTGTGCTGTGTAAATCAAGACCTGAACGCAAGAAAAACATGAGCATAATTAAAAGTAAACATTTTGAGTTGTTGATTTCCTACCCCAGCAAAAGTTACTTGAAGCAAAGTTGTCCTAAGTGCCCAAATTCCTCCCTGTCACAACTAACAAGCACTCCACTGAGGAGTGAACTTCAGTGCTTTCGTGCATACATACAGCCCTGTAATGACCTGCCCGTAGCAGACCTCAAATGCAAAAAGCTGTTATGTTTAATACCAAGCAAATTTACTAGCTACAGCTATGTGTTCAGCAGGTCAAGGGAAAGTAAAGATTATTTCTATGGTACGTTGCTATGACATAAGCTGTGTGGAGAACTTAGAAATTCAAGGTAATAAATTCTTTTTTCTTATACCTAATATATCCTCCTCCTCAAATTGCTACAGTAAAATCATTCCCTTATAAGTGCTGCCAATCGTTAACCTGTTAACAGATTTAGAATTACAGCACTGTTGTTTAACTATTAAAGCCTTACTGTAATAAAAAATTACTGCTGAAGTAACACCAGCAAGATGTTTGCTTACTTTTCATCCCCCTCACAGTTATATAAAGGAATTGTAAAGCACTGAAACAAGCTTTTGAGCTATGCTTCCTTACCTCTTTTCAAAACCCCATTTTTACGAGAGTAAAAAGACTGCATCAAGAAAAAAAAAGAAGCAGGGGGAGGGGAAGAGACAGAAGGAGAGAGAAAGGGCAGAAGGGAAAGGGAGAGGAACGGTGCCCTGAAATGCAAGGAGGGATCATCATATGCAACAAGCCATAAAAGCGCTCTGTTAAACATTACTTTCTGAGGTAGCTCTGTTTAGCACCCAGAAGTAACACAAAACTCACAAAACACACACACACCACCAAAACCTCATTTTCAGTTATTGGGTTACTTATTTTTTTTATACATATAAAAAAACTATTTCACTGTAAGCTCTTGAAAAGGACAAAACAACATGGACGAGCTCTATTTTAGGAAGCTTTCTTAGACGTTTAAGAACTTAAGCAGGTAATTAAGACTTTCGATCACAGTTTTTCCATTCTCTGCAACATTTCTGAATGTCAAGCATGCAGACTATGCCCAGGCCCGAGTGCAGACGCTCGGCACTTCAGAGATCCCAACCAGCCAAGCCGAAGCTCCCTTTACTCCAGCTGAGACTCAGGACCTGCCGCTCTCCTAAAACTGCGCACAGCTTTGGCTCAGTGACACCAGCCCCAAAACGGCAGAGGACAGTGCTGAAGGCCAATCTGTGGATAGACAGTGCCTCAGAAATGCCTTCATTTCACCTTCTTTTGCTCAGGTACACAGTATCCCTGAAGATCACTTTATCTACAAGTGTAATATGTGATGATGAGCTTATCTTCCACTTGGTAATAAGACAGGTGATTGCCAGTAGTTTAAAAGAGGATTTCATAAGTTTCTAAGTTCACCAGCAGTTTTAAAGATGAGATGTCTACTGTTGCCTCCTTATCCCTTTAATTCATTTTAGAGTCTTCTGTAGGTCTCATCATTAAAAACTACTTCCACTACGTGTGTGATGAATATAGCTGTGAACTATACTCAATCTTGCACTGGCCCACCACTGTCAGCATAGAAAAGTAAACAGGTACAGCCAGTACAACAGAAGTGATGTTGCTATAAAGCATAGGTTGACTTAACACAGTAGAGTAACTACTTTTCTCCTCTTTTTATTTTTTTTTTTTTAACACAAAAGGAAAGAAAGCAATAGTCCTGTATATCGAATGACTACAAAGCACAAGATGACTTTTTCTGGATTTCAAAGCTCCCAGCCAAGAGAAGAGAAACTAAACCCAAAATCAAATCTTTCAGCTGCCAGTTGATCCGTCTTATTTTGGTATGAAGTGCTGAACTATCTCTGGAACATCACTGCAATGCATCATCCAAAGACAAACAGATTCTATCCGCTGCTTATAAATCCCATCTCAAGGCGCATCTTACCAACACTGTTAACTTTGCTCTCATTACTGCACAATGCATGCTTCACATTTTGGCAGGTCAGGACATTGTGAATATCACAAGATAAACACTGACAACTCTGTTCAGAACTACTCCACTTCCCTTACATGAACAGGTACATGTACGTCCCCTTTCCTCACCATTTAATCAAAAACTTCGAATCTTTGGGCTAGATCCTCACCTACAGCGTACAAGTCTTCTCCCCAGAATCTAAAGACAGAAATTTACCCAAGTGCAAAAAATTATTCTGTGTTACATCCTCCATGAAAGAGAAAGGTCTGGATGGATCTCCATTCCCAAAACCATTGCTGAGCTCAATGCTGGCCTTGGGAACGGGAAGGTAGAGCTAAGAGCAGGAAAAAAGCAAAGGAACAAAACCCACTCCCTACTTAGAAACTCTTCTACAGCCTCAGCACACAAATGCTGAGCAACTGCTTAAAACCAAAACAAAACAAACTCCCTAAAATTATCACTCAAAGGAGAGCAAGCAAACAAGCCTGCGAGGAAGAAAGCTCTGCTGCACAGGCTACTGCCGGTTTGTTTGTTTTTCCATACACAACAACTTGCAAGACAGATCTATCAACTGGTAAGGCAAACATGAATTACACACATCAAGAATACAAATCTGTTTGCACCACCAAATACTACAGCTAGACTTTATTTCTCCTTTCAAAGAAACATGGCAATGTACCACATACACACCAACACCCTCCTTTCTCACACACTCCTTGTGACAGAGAACCCAACACACCCTCATCGGCACATACACGTTGCTTCATCTTCTACCGCAGCACGTGTCCCTGTCCACCCCACTCCTGCGGCACCAACCTCCTCGCTTCCACTCTCCTGCCCGGCTCCGCTCGCGTCCACCACGCACGGTGCCCCTGAGCGCCAGCAACGCGCGCACAGCGCCTGCCTGTCACATCCCTTCTGGATCACCTGCAGGCAGCTGCCAGGCGCGCAGTCCCCTTCCCTGGCCATCGCCATCCCGCAGACGCTGTTTAAAGGCCACTTCTTTTCCCCACTCCTCCCTTTCTGTCTGCTCACTCTTCAGCCTCTGCTTTCTCCATTCTCCCCAAGGCTTCTGCTTCTTCCAGAAGCACCTTTGCCTCCTTCCCTCTCTCAGATCAGTTTGGGCCCTTTGTGACTAATTCCTCCATTTGGGCTCTCCCTCGCTTGCACGGCTTCAGTCCCTGCTCACTGGCTCCCCTTTTGCCAGGACATTTCAGCACAAACTTCAGTGCCTATTCCTTGCCCCTTCTGTCCTCTTCCCTGGAAGATGCCCATTCTTCAGCCTTTTCTGTCTTTAGTTACTACAGAGTCATCTCTGGCCACCAAGCTCATAACGTGTTCCCCTCTGGTCCATCCAAGCAATTCTGCTGTTACCAGCACAGCGCTCTTCCAAAAATCAAAGGATGCCAACATGCAGGTCAAATGTCTGGTGTGTTAGGATCAAGTGCCATTCTTCTCCTCCAAGGACCTCCACAGTTCCACCCTACTCTCTTTTGTCTGGGCAGTGATTCACTCTCCCTAACACATCTATTATATCGGTTTCCTACTTACGATCTTGCGTTTCAACACTGCATTTAGAACTGTTTTTTTCATTTTTTTTTTATTCATTCTTAAAAGCATGTTTTCCACAAATGACTCAAAATTAGTCTCCAAAATGAAATCCATCACTCAGTTTTGTTGGGCTTTTTTCCCCCCAATGCATAATACGTGTAGTATATATTGCTGTATTCTAACTGGTATGTATATTCCTCAAGGGAGGGACTTGAGCTTTTTTATACATGCTCTTTTATAAACTTTTATACAGTGCCAAGTGTTCTGACTTCAAATAATTTCTAAGAGCAAATTATCATTATAAAGTCAAGCTTCACCTTTTCAAAGAGCCAAAGTCCCTCTTTTGGTGCACAGCCAAAAGTTGAGAAACAGAGATTCTTTCCCATGAGCCCCAAAAGTAAACTAATCCCCTCTTCTGACTACCCAGCGTTCACCTCTAAGTGAAAACCAAAAGGACCATCAGCGGGTAAAGAAACGACCAAAGCACAATTTGCGTATCACTAACCTCTGGTCTCTTTGCCTTTTCGAAACATACGTTTCCAGCCAATTTTATCAATTTACAAGATATTAATAACAACAAACAAGAAGCATAACAACAAGTAAGTTTGAAGTGCCACATACCACAAAGGAAACACTTCTCTCTCCGTTTCTTCAGTTCACAAGCAACTGGAAAAAAGTGGGCTATGCAGAACATCAAATTAAAGTATCAGTTCCCTCATGGTGAGTCTCACTTAAGTGAGGTATTCTTCTTACAGGGGTTACTCCTTTCCGCACCTGGGACTACAAGTCTGATTTAAAAGCTTTCCAAACTCACTTTCCTCCAGCACGTGCACGCTGCTTTGTATCACACATTTTACCGTTCTGCTAATACCAATTTACCCCTTTGCTCCTCAGGACGATGCTGAAGCCAGTAGATTTTCCACCAGAGAAACACAAAGTAACTGTGACTCTTAAACAAGAAGTGCAGAATTTGAGCCACACTGCTAAGTCCTTAAACCTGTTACACAACAAATAAGCATGGATTACGGCGTGGCTGGTTCATTATGGGATGTTTTGTGATGCTATTCCTAACAAACAAACGCTGTTTGTCTTAGTCACATACGTAAAGACCATTCTCCTATTTTTCATTACGCATCTTTTTTATTGCTTTCGCTTTTCTGCATCTCACCCATTCATTACTCACCTACTCCCTATTTAATATACTTTTACACCATACAGACTTAAATAATCACGGTGTAACAGCACAGCATTATACTTGCTCTGTATATAAACAACTGCTCGCACTACAGTTAGCTGACACTTCTCACTATCAAAACAAACCATTTGTAACTATATATTGTCTTTAGTACTCCATGGTTATTCCACTTGCAGCATTAAACACAGAGCATACAAATAAAAAGAAGAAAAAAGCAATCTTCATTGAGGAAGTTTTTATTTCAGTAGAAATATCAAGTCGAACTAATTGAAAATGCCTGACTAAAAGTACATTTTCAGGCAGGTGTAATCTAATTTTGGCAGGTTTACAACAGTCAGTTACAATGTTTGCTAACACTTTAGAGGATTTTGGATTTCATTTTTTTTAAAACAGGTTTAGAGAAGCACACCTTTATTTACTTCCTTAGGTAATGGATACGTTTATCAAAGTCACTGTTTATAAACTGAAGAGAAGATTTCCTCAGAAGAAAAAAAACTTGCCATATTAAACAAAAAAAAAGAAAAAAAAAAGAAACCCAGCCTCACAACTTGACTAAAAGTAAAAAACACATTCTTGAAAGAAAAACACACATAGCATTATTACTACTGTGTATGGGGTCACAAGTACAGCACCTTATCTATAATCACGTATTTTCTAAACATAAAGGAACTTTTTTCAGAAAACCCATGTATCAGGATTGTAATCACATAGAACAATTCATTTCAACATAACAACTCTCAAAATATTTAAAATACAGTTTTCCTACTAAATGCTAAGTATTGCTCCTCATTCTATTGCACTTCTCCCACTGACAGGCTTTCAAGTACCTCCTGAATTTCCCACATGTGATTAATTCAATTACCATATAAAATCAAGGTGTTACTTTAAAACACCATCCAAAATTAGGTATGGTTAAAACTTGCACAGAAAGCACAATAAAAATGGTGATTATAGTTCTGCCAACTCAGAGCACTGAACCTCATTGGTCAAGCACTCCAATATCATGATACATCCAAGGACACACAAGAACTTCTTGAACATAACTTAGCTGTGGATTCTCTTATTTGTCTTTTGAGATTTTACAGTACAGTCAGTCATTTCTCAAGCTTCTTCCAACAACCGTGAAGCAGAGAACTTTTTGTTTTCAGAGGCTTACATCTTTTTGCAACCACTGGACTGCAGAAAAAGAGGCTTCAGGAAGTTATCTCTATCTTCTCCACTGACAAAATCTTAAGAAGTGGGAACACCATAACTGAAGCAAACAGATGTGGTATTCCCTTCCTCCTCTCCTTCACCCATGAAACACTCCTCAGAAGGCTACGGCAGCTTACCTATAAACGTCTAATGCAAGGAGACAGAATAATCCCTCCACATACTCATGTGGTGAACGGTCAGATGTACAGTGCATGTGTAGCCTCCACTCACTCCATGGGATTTACACATAATCAAAAAATTAGGCAAAAGAAAACAAACTATTTTATTTGGTTTGGAAAAAAATAATACTCGATTTACGTATATAACATTTGAGATCTAGGCTTATAAATATTTTCCTTCATGCTTTCCACTAGACTTAACAAAATAAAGAACACTAAAGATGAAACACAGTGTTAAAAACATCACAATTCAATAAGCCTGTATAACCATAAAAAAAAAAAAAATCAAGGTACCGGCTGACAGTCACCCAGTGCCGTGTTCTCCTTGGCCCCAGCTACTTCTCCTGCAGGACACAAGTCCTTTGTGATATCTACCAGGTGCCTTGTGGTGCAAACGCGGCACAAACATTACAAAACCTCAAAGTGTACTAAAAATACCTTGACCTTCTCCCAGAATGTTTCTAGTAAACCATGACCCTGAATATAAGCAGAATAGATGGTGATTATACTATTTTAAGACAAGATAGCTCTGAGGGGAGCAGACAAACGCCAGTGTGTCTCACTGGGTCTGTCATTTGCAAAACTGGTTTGTCTTGGGTACAGCTAAAGGCAACTGCAGCATCTGCTAACACCGAAACCAGTAAGAGGAAAGGATTGGGTTGTTTCAACCTAAATTATTAGGTATCCTTTAAAAAATAAGTCAACAGGCCAACCCTCTTATAGTCACTAATAATGCTGGAAAATAAAGGTCGAGATTAGCACCTGTTTCACCATCTTATTCTCTAGCATATTATCACCTTCAAATTTGTGACGACGACGTTCCTCCTGTTCTGGTTTTGTTTAGTGAGGGGGGCCTAAGGTGGTAGCTTCTGTAGGAAACTGCTAGAAGTTGCTCCCCTTTGTTCAGTGGACTCGGCCGGGCCTAGGGCGGACCCGCTGCTGGCCAAGACCGAGCCAATTGGTAGCAGAATGTCCCGTGATAACGCCTCTGCGATAACGTATTTAAGTAGGGGAAAACAGGAAAAAGAGGAGGAGAAGATGTGAAGCAGCTGAGCGGGGGGCAGAGAGGGGGAGGCGCGAGCCTCATGGGCCTTGCAGGCCTCACCCTCTGGCCTCCCGCTGGGCAGCCAACTGGGCCCAACTCGGCTCGGCCCGGCCCAGCTGCAAGAAGTGGAGAGGAGATGAGATGTGAATGAGATGTAAAGAGATTCTGAGAGGCGTCTGCTTGCTTGTTGTGAAGAATTTTTCTTGTGAGAGGAATGGCTACAGACCTTCCAGTCGAAGGGTGGGGAGCCGTTCTTATGTGACCACAGAATTTCAGGACAAGTCTTATCTTCCACGGCAAATTGCAAAATGGCCATCGCTGCTGCCACCCAGCAAACAGCAAGCATCCCCGGCAGAGCAGTGGGAACGCGCCTTGCCGAGATAAAGCTGACTCCCTTCCCTGCCTTTCTACCAACACATGCGAGAGGTCAACAGCCTCCAGAAAAGCTGACAACACAACTTTGAAGCTGGGAAGGCAAATAGTGCTGGTTCCCTGGGACATTAAAAAAAAAAGCTTTAAAAACACAGGCATCTCCTCCCACTCTGCTACCTGCTCTGTCTCTGTGTCTCACAACGTCCCACTCCACAGGCTGTCAGGAAGACGCACGGCATCCGTACTGCAAACCAGACACTGCCGCTGCTGCCTACAAGGAGCTTCAGCAACATCCTCACTGTGCCTCCATCGCATGGACTCCAGCGACCAACCCAAGCGTCTTGCACCCAAAAGGGAGGAACAGAAATGAAGGAAAAAAAAAATTTGTAATTAATCACAGGGATTTTGTTTTCTTAAACGATGGAATTTTAAAAGATGTCGTAAGATTTAAAGGGCTTCAGCACACATTTCTTGAGTGAATGGCACGCTACTATGAAGAGAGAGAGGACATTCTCAGGGCATTTGCACACACGCACCAGCCTCCACAGCTTTTGCTGTACGACCAACAGTTTCTCTGTTTGAAACAGTGAAACTCCTCTGTAGAGATTTTGTGGCTAACAAGCATTTGATTTCACTTTCCAGCAACAATACAGCTATCATACTGCAAACACCATCAAATGAAATTTTAATTATTTTCTAAGAGTCACTTGGTAGCTGTTAATGAAGGCAAACTGTTAGGGAACTCCTGCCAAAAGAAAGCAATGACCAGATGTGTATCAGTGCAGCAAGGTCTCAGTTAACGGAATAAAAACTTTAAATCATTAAGAAGAGTCAGACGCATCTATTGTCAGAATTCATCCCAACAGTCATTTTAAAGTGTTCCTCCTAACCCAGAATCTATATAAGTCCTGGAAAAAGTAGTTTAGAAACCATGAAATATACGTAAATATCTGAATAAGAGAAAGAGCAATGATTTTAAAGGCTTTCCCATTTAAATCTCAAATTGTTTTCAGTAACTCCTTTTAACCTCTCTTAACAGCTTTTTCAGAGCTCATGTTTCCTGCAACCTCAAATGAAACAAAATTGTAGAGATGTCAGAAAGTTACAGACGCTCGCTTCCATTACCCTGCGTTAAGAACGCGTGTCACCTACATCAACACTGTACACGGAAACCACATGCACAGATTCAGGGATCTGCTCACAACCGTTTGTAGCCTTTGCTGCCGCACCTGTGCGGGAGCAATTGATTCGGGCCGGGCTGATGCGGAGCTGTTGCTAGGCTGTCGGATCCTACGTTGTAACGACTCGTACTGCCAAACCAGCGATTTATAGTCTGCTTAGCCTTCACTGCGCAGCACGGGGCTTGGAGAAAAGACTCCCGTTTCGTACTGGTATTATGAGACAGGTACTTTCACAAAGCTGAGGTGAACTGCGGTTCCCTATACGTTAAATAACGGGAAAGCGCAACTGAAGGGACAGCTTGTATCACCTTACATTTCCTTGTAAGGGATCTGCAACCCAAAAATATTTAAACTACTCCAATAGCCCTCTGACATAAACATACTAAACTCCACTAAAACCACAACATATCTTCAGCACAGCACAGAAATACCGACTTTAAAAAGCTATTTTATTTGTAAATGTTTCTTTATTAGAAGACTGCTTATTGCTTCACTGGTTCATATTCCCATGTCTCTGGCCTATGGATCAAATAAGTGAAACAACATCAACATTTTATAATTAAGTTATCTGCACATTATTGTTCCTGTTCTCCACTGGAGAAAGCCCTAGAGGAAGAAACGCAGCTGCCGGGCACCGAAGGCCCTCCTCATTTCAAGTACCTTACAGAACAAAGGCTGAAGCCAAAACTTGGTCTCATTCATTCAGCACTACAAAATCTTTCCAGGAAGAGTCTCCACAACGATCAAATATCCATCATCAAACATGCATAAAATCATAGTTCTTCACCCATCATTTCTAGCATCCACAGGAAGATTTCCTGGGAGTGTTACGATTACTTTTATTTATCATTATTTGAATCACTTCTCTAAAAAAATGCAACCAACAACTGAAAAACTACATGCAAGGTTTTAATTATTCTCTTAGTGTCTTGCTAGGAAGTTTGTTCTAACATTTTTTCAGCTGGCCAAGAAAAGCAAACACGTGTTAAGGTCAAAGAGAAATAGTTGGTTCTTGCTTCATCTGAATTCCAGTTCTGGGCAACAAAAAACGCAGCAATTTAAACAGGAAACTGGCTTGAGAGTTCTGAATTCAGCTTTTCCATGAATGGAGAAGCAACACGCAGCTAGTCTGCCTGCTCCTGCTTGTTTCATCATTGAGGGAAAAAAAAAAAAAAAAAAAAAAACCCACCATTTTTTTAAAAGCCTCAGATTTGGTCTTGCTGGAAAAGATCTGCAAGCAGTGGAAAAAGCTATTCTTCAACAAAGCACATGAGATGTAAACTGCAGAGCAAAGTGGTGTATTGCTTTCCTAATACTACAGTGTTTGCTTCTAATATGAACTGGAGTCTCTGGTACAAAACATTTCTGAAGGTAATCAAGTGCAAGTGCCACAAGGTCACCAGTCATTGTCAAACAAGCTAGTGCAGTTTCATTGACATCACAAACTCTCTGTGGCTTTACTTCGGCTGACCTAGAGCTTAACTGCTGCATCAGTTTTTTTTAAAATCAATTTTATTGGAGTAAAAAGTCATTTTACAATGTACACTGTTCGTATTTGGTACCAAGATAACAGAGCATGCATAGTCATGAGAACATTTCTTTAAAATTTGAGCAACTATAGCAGTGACTCATAGGAAAAAAAAAAATATTTTTTCTAAGAACAGCACTATTAGTTCATCTTAAGAACAGCCATAAGAGACAAGACCAATGCCCCCAACTTTAGAAGGTGCAAAGTAATTCTGAAGTAGGCAAAAGCATCCTTGTTCAAAAAGGTATCTTCTTGACTTCATGCTTTGAGAAGCTCTCTTATGCCCTAAGCGATATGTCATAACCCCTCCATCAGCCTGAGCTGTCATGTTTTACTCTGATAATACCTTGGTATAGCGAGTTCCACAGATGAAATGTCTTTGAGAGGTCAGCTCACGCTTGCACTCAGCCACATGAAGACATCGTTCCAACTCCACAAACTGTTACAGGCAATATTGGTTTCAAATATAAGTTCATTGTAGAATCCTGGTAAAATAACCCGAGCCTAAAACAACCTTTCCTTAATGCCTACGTTTAACTCGAAAGAGACGTTAAGCCAGTTTTACAATACAGTGAATTTTACATATTCTTATGTGCACAGATGCACAGCAGTTAAATAGACAGACAAAGACGGAGGCGTAAATTGAAATTTTCAAAGTAGTCAAACAGACTTAGGCATCTTATTTTGGAGGTTCCTTTGAAAGCTTCAGCTGTGCTTTTTGCAAGTCTTCTCATTCGCTTTTTTGTGTAAGGGTTAATCAGATAATTTACTGCTAAGTACTCAAGAATGCATACCCAGGAAAAAAAAAAAAAAAAAAATCTCTTGCACAGAAGAGGAAAAGGTGGGGGGAAGGGAAAAAAGAGAGAGAGAGGTTACAGAGTGAGTTTTTGAAGGAAGTACTTTTTGGTCTACCCTTTAGTGCATGGGGGTTCAGTATGCTTTAACTGCTGCTTTGAAAAATGCCCTTTTTTGTCTACAGAGCAAGCCAAACAATTGTATGAAACAATTAATGTTCCAGGTACTACTCAGAATAGCTATTTAAAAGGACACATAGTGAATCCTGTTTAAAATTTAATAACAAGACGTATTTCATATTGTCTGAGGAAATCTATGATGTTCTGAGCCTCACGGCTTCTCCAAACTGTATGGCAGTCTTACAGGATATATTTAAAACTGCTATTTTATAAATATACTTTCCTAAAAGATGCAGTCTTAGTATTTTCACGTTTTGTTGTATACTGCCAGAATAAAAATATCTGATGCACATAAATTATAGTGTCCTAAAGTGGCCTGCATTGGAGAAAGCCGCATCCATCTCCTCGTTTCACATAAGACCATTAAACTGCTCCAAACAGTAAAGTCAGTATTTCATAATTATAACTTTAAATTAAGGCTTTTGTGTAGTTATTCTCCAGGGAAACCTACACCTACATTTTACAATAAGAGGAAAAATACAATGCAATATACATCTTACTAAAAGTTTATGAATGAATCTATTGTATCACTGATGAAACATGCATAAATCCGATCTATTTCCACATTACTTCTACAGGAACAGAAGTTGACCTAAAATGATTTTCCTTTCTGAAACCGAATGCACATGGTGGGCTGTGCTGTAAATACAGGCTTTTCAGATATCTTAAAAAAAAAAAAAAAAAAGTTATTACGAACGGAAGAAAAAGAAACGTAAGTCATTAACTGAAACTTTACACAGGTCCCAATTCTGCAAACAGGCAACCGCATAACTTTGCACACATAAATAATCTGATTAAGTCCAATGGGGCTACTCATATTTTCAAAGCTACTCATAACTATTAAGTGTGAGTAAGTAGAATCACGTCACAGCAGATATAACAAAAAGTGAAATCGGAGATTTCAGTGTGAAAAGTCAAAATTTCTTCGGAAAAGGCAGCACTTAAAACTTGATCAAATTCTACTCATCTGCTCTAAGCAAAAAAAAAAAGTCACATTATTTAAAAATATGTAAAATTAAACCTAAAATTTCCCAAATGATGTGCAATTATTTTTCAAATAGTTAATCGGCTCTAGAGATATTAACTAGGTTACTAATTTAGGCAAACACTTTCCAAGTCTCAGGTATCTCTATAAAACATCACATTTAAGAGCTTAACAAGGAGAGCTTGCTTTTCAAAGTGCTTATTACTGCAATTCCCCTTGACTGCAATGGGATTTCTAAGTAGTCAGCTCTTCTGAGTAAGGGAATACTTAATACCAGGACACAGGAGTGCAAATTTAGAAATCTGTAATTAGGTCATCCAGATTTTACAGGTTTTGTCTGAATAACTAATTTGTGCCTTGTTCTAGAGATAATAAACTATCACACACACACACCAAAAAAAAAAAAAAACCCCAAAAAAAACAACAACAAACCACCACACAACAACAAACCCCAAAATCCCAAACCCTAGAAATTATGACATAGTAAAATAAAAAGCACACTCTCTTTCAAAAAATTGTGTGAGAGGATGCCAATAGAAGACTGGAGCTTTGGTCTTTGTAACAATCACTTATACAGTGGCAGAAGTATCCTTAACCCTCCAAAACACGTTCAGCCAACACTGTAAGGTGCCAGTGCTTTCTCAACAAGCATTAAATAGAGGATGACTTCACCTGAGAAGTTCTTTAATCCTTCCTGTATTACTTTGTTGTCTAAGCACACAGCAAAAACCTCCCCGTTGCACCTCTCCCTGTGTCTGTAGATGCTATTCTCCACAACTTGGACCCCATAAGCTGCAGTTCATTTTTCAAATGTAGAATCAATACCGTGAAGTGGGAATCTGGGTTTTTTTTTCCCCCTTGTATGAATGCTTGTAACCATTATGAAATCGTTTCTCATCTGCTATCTTGCATAATGTCAGCGTTTGCTCTTTCAACTTTTGCCTTTGTTTCTGCCGCACCTCCACTTTCAGAACCTGCTTCCAGATTCATTCTGGAGGCATTGAGTCATAGTAGGCTTGGAAAATCACTTCCTTGGGATGCTCACTTTGTGCTGTGTTAAACAAACAAACAAAAAAAAAAAGCACAGCAAACATTAAAAAAAAAAAAATCACTTCCTGATACTTCTATTGATTTTTCTTCCCCTCAATTTTAGGGTGCTAGTGAGTCAGCTCCCAAATTAAATCGATGCTGGAAAGCTGTCAGGAAACTATTTATACCTTGCAAGTTATTAAGTGTTGCGAATGTTTACACTTTAATTTAGAAAAATTACCTGTTACCAACACTTCAGCCCTTTCAGTCACTGACTTCCTAACGTACCACAGCCATAACCAAAAGACAGATCAATACAGGTTTGATAATCACCAAACATAAATTGCCCATTTATAGTATTGATCAGCAGCTTTTTTTTTTTTTTTTTAACACGTGCAATAGTTGGAGGGAATAACAGGCACTTGGCAGTATCAACACCGCACTGACAGAACGAGAAACTGGCTGGCACTCGCGCAACATCATGTCAGTAGATACCACGTCCATCAACCGCTGACAGTTTGGCAGATCAGGCGCTCTCTGCCATAATGTCATAATGACTTCAATTTACTTCTCCGCAGCACCCAAGGGCTGCGATTTCATCAGCCGTCCAAGTCTCTTCTCTTCAAGAACAACTCTCTTGCTTTTTACATCTTTGACAGCTCCATGTATTT
>JAAGAY010004971.1:0-11015 GCA_011801015.1 Ardeotis arabs
TTTTTTTTTTTTAATCTTTTTGTGTTGTTGTTGTCTTGTTTTGATTTCTTCAGTGGACACCTCATCTGTCAGCAGCAGGGAAGAGTGGGAGTGCTTTTCCTTGGCTGTCCTGAAAGATGAGCGCTAAAAAATTGCCACTGCTCTTGCTCAAAGTGTATTACCAGAAGGTTATTGCAAGGGAGTAGGTGAAAAAAAAAAAGGACCAACATCATCCCAGAAGCAGATTTAAAGAGTTCTGATAACTTTTTTTCCTCTCACAAGAAAGATTGAATCAGTCACACTGTTCATCGTACGTCTGATGGGCTGTTTTGCTTATCTGGCATTTCGGCTCAGAAGCATCCCACCTGATAGTAGGCAGAAACGCTGAAGTTAGGACTGTCATTATCTGGGCGCCAGCTACAGTCACAGAGAAGAGAGAGACACCTCAGGAGAGGGATTCACATCTGAGGAGGGTGAATCACGCTCTCAAGATGCCAGCGTTTCTCCGTTTCTCCGTTTCTCAAGATGCTGCTGGCACAAACAGCAGTAAGTCAGTACAATGAGGCTTCTAATTTAGGAGCCTTGGTGAAGTTTGATGGGCGAATCTAGACTGTGGTGAATCTCCCTCTCATCGTATCTGTGGCTTGATGGAAAGAAAGATATCAAAGATATTCATTCCTTTGCCACACAGGACTCTCACAAAGGGAGGCGAGAGCAGCATAAACGAAAAGAAGAATAAAGAGAAAAGAAACTTGGAAGTTTCCAAGGGGAAGCAATTAAATCTTTCCTGCCATTGCCTTCTGGCTTTGTGAGCTGAGTTGCGCGGCTTCTTGTCTATGCCACCTCCACAGCCAGAAGGCTGCTCAAACACAGGATTTGATTCTGGTCCAAAGCTCAGGCAGGAGCATAGCTGAGGGTTTGCACATGGTTTCCATCTGCTCCCCAACTAGTCCTCCCCAATAACCCGTGCAGCAGAATGGCTGCTTCCTTGGGAAGGACAGGGCCTGGGTGGCCAGCCCAAAGACTCAGAGTGGCTGAATATATTCACTAGAAGGGTAGAAAAAGGTCACCAACCTCAGTGCAATTCCAGAAGATAAATTTCCTTCCTGGAGACTCTTTGATGTGCAATATTTTCTGATTTCCAAGTACTAAGTACGAAGAGTTAAAAGAACTGAAGCAGGTTTGAGGGTCAAAATAGTGGTAGGAGGTGGAAGAGCAGAGTCAAGTTAGGAAGGCCAGCACTGAGCAGATCAGGAACGTGATCTCATTTGAAGACCCTGACTTTAGGATGTCCTGGCAGCAGTCTGCATTTGTCTTCTTTCGGTCTTGAGAAGCTAACAGAGCAATGAGATCCCCCAGATTCTTCCACCCTGGCCCAAACTCCAGCCCCATCTCTACAGGACATGGTAGACCCTGACACTTCCTCAGAGGTGCCTCAGCACTGTCAGCACTGTTTCCTTCTGTGCTGAGCCCCAGAGAAGGATCAAGGCTTTTGCCATCAAGGAGACACATTTGGCAAAAGCCCTCTCCTGATGGTGTCCAGGTTTTCCAACTCAGCCACCCTGAAGTGTGGCTGTACAGGCACTGCTGGTGCAGTTCTCTCTGGTCATTGCCTAAGGGCACAGTGTCATCCTGGCACCCTGCTTCCCCACCACCCTGAACTCAGAAGTTCATTTTATCAGATCCAGAATGCTCAGATCCTACATGCTTTTGAAATGCAGGTAAAGGATGTACAACTCACGCATTTCTTCTTTCTCACTAATACTCACAGAGGGGTCCTTGTAAGCATCAGGATGGCACATTCAGGGTCTATGAGGCCCATGAAGGATCTGAGTGCAACCTGAAAACAGTCACACCAGTTTCCTCCTGTGCTCAAGAGAAAGGCATTTCCAGAAAGCATTCAGCCCCTTGAAGATATAAATCATGCAGTGGAAGCTCCTGTTGAGCTTCTAGAGCTCTAGAGCAACTGCACTAAGGTGGGACACAAACAGGATGAAACGAGGGTGCTGATGCCATGGTGATGGACTCCATATTTTGGGTCACAGAACAAGGTACGTGGTTAGTACTGAGGGCAAAGCCCTTGTTTCTTATCTCCCCTTATCGATCACTTGGAAATCAGAAAGGTCCCAAAGTCATGGCTTGAAAAGAGAAAATCCAGTGTCCAGACTGAATCTGGGAGACAGGCAACCATCCTGAAGCCCATGTTCGGAATAGCAGGAACTGGAACTCCTGGTGTATAGTTACTCCAGGAAGGGCTCCCAAGTGCCCCATTTTACATGTCTCAAACCCTCGGGTGACTATAACCATCAGTGCTGCTTGGCTGCATGAAACCCAGGGAAACAAGCATTTACAGCGAGACTGTGCACCACCTACTCCCACTTCTGAGCCTTCCCGTGAGTAATTCCAGTGAAGCCAAGGAGGTTACATGTGTGAATAGCGTTGGATTTCCCGGAGAATGAGGTTCACAGCCTGGCCCTGAGAACTATTTTCAGCCTCTAAAAGGCCCTCTGCAAACCAGTCAATCATTTCTCTGCTCACAGGCACGTACACTGCAAGTTTTTCCCTGTGCCTAATGGCTTCCCAGTTAACGTTTCCGTGAATTAAAAATAATGTGGTCACTGCACTGTGTCATGCCCATGTACACATGTGTAATAGTAAAGCAATGCAGGCACCATAATACACAGTTTGCTAGACACACTGTAATAAGATCAGATAGTTTCTGTACCTTTTTGGTTGCCATTTTTCAACTGAGTGACATGCTTATCCGTTTTGGTATATAAACTTCTACAAGGTCATCTAGGATGTTGTGTTTTACCTTGATTGATAGCACGGTGCAAAGAAGCGTGACTGATCCATGCAATCTTGCCTCAACCTATTTTTCTCCAGATCTCCAAGGGCTGGAATCCCTCATTTAAAAAAAAAAAAAAATAATAAAAAAGCCCAGCCCAATCCAAAAGAATAGAGCAAAGATGAAGTACCCATCCCATCTGTTAATAACTTGCAAAAGTTTTTACTGCAAGATTTGGAATGTGACGGTAAAATTCTGCAACACGCATATGGTGTGGGAGGAATAGAAATTACACTCAGAGTTTGAGTCTGGAAATTTGTGCCTGAACAGGGAAAAGCAAGGGATGTGTTTAATCAACAGGCTCAAGCACTCCCTTCTTGTAAGACAGAAAAAGACAGCACTTAAACTTGATAACTCCTTAGAAATAACAAGCCTGGAACACAGATCGGACGTCAGCAATGCTCACTGGGGAGAAGAAACACAAAATGGAGTTATAATTAACATGTCCTTTGCGCACACGCGTGCACCATGCGTTGCACAGCGATTTCTTCAGTGGTTTCCCTATCTGCGCTCCCAGCTGGATTACCAATGTCTTATCTCTGTGCCCTGCAGTGCACCCTGTTATACGGCATATACTCGATTCGCCGGGAGGCTGGGAGCTTTAGCTGACGGCAGGGTCCTCCAGTGGGAGCACTTCGATGCTCCTCAAACTCTTTGTAACACAGCAGCATCACAATGGGTGAGAAGGAAACCGAAACACTGAAAAGAGGAAATAATTGTTAAAAATCCTCCATCAAGCTAGGAACTCCAGTCAGGTGTCTGACCAGCAGCTCTGTGCCCTCAGTAGCAGGGAGCAGTCAAGCAAGGTTGGTGTTGTACCCTGTCAGGCTAGTGCAACTAAAGCCACAGTAAAATGCCCAAATGTATTTTATTTTAAATTCAAACAAAAGGGATAGAATAACGAGGAACTAGAAACTTCTCTCCCCCCAAGTAGACATCATGGTGGAATTGAACTCTTTCCCAAGAGCAAATCCCTCTTCACCAGCCACGAGCCCCCTCCTTCCCTTCAGTGCTGGGGCTCTCCCCACCCTTGGGGACCAGGACCCAGACTTTTTGCCTGATTCCCAGGCATCACCATATTTTTCGATAAAAAGGAGAGCCACTCACCCTGCCAGGGCTCCAAGGCAGTGCTGAACATTTTCCCAAGCTGATACCTGCTGATATCAGTGCTGTCACCAGTGTATATGGAGGGATGAAGCCATTCCATGGACCAGGGCTTCCGGGCAGAGGTGTCAGCACACCTTCATAACAGGCTTTGCCAAGCGGAAATCAGTTCTGGGTCATTTGTAAAACTGAGATCAACACTTCCATCAGTGTTAATCTTCATCTGTAGACCTCTTCAGTGAGATTCTGGAAGCATCCATGCCCCATCCACATCAGACAAAGCTCTTGTATCTCCGCTCTAGAACTGGTTCCCTGCATTGGGCTATCAAAGCTTGGAGGATTGATGCAGGCTGAGCTCCCAGACAGCAGTGAAAGTAAGATGACCCATAGATAGCAGATCTTTTCTTTTGCCACTTAGAAAAAAAAATGGCATTCAGACAACATTATCCATAGCACAAATGAACTGGAAAGTGTTCCCAGCACATGGTAGACATGGAGTTTAAAGGCCACAGGAATCAGTCTGAACACCACATGCAACCCTACTGTGACAGACCGAGAAGTGCACCCCGTGCTTCTTGCATCAAACGCTCACACCTTGTGGTTGAGCTAGAGCTCTTCTTCTCAAAAGGCACCCAAACCTTGATTAATGTGTTTAATTAAGTTCATTGCAAAAGGGACTGCTGTCCTCTTTGACTGATTTTATACTAACTGTTAATTTTAGGCTATGAACGGTTACTGAACTGCCTACTTGCACAAAGAGGGGCTTCCCAGGAAGGATGCCTTTCAACTAGGATACAGCATTTTATCAAAGTAAAGAAGATTTTCCTCTCTCTCAATAGGGAGAAATGAAGTTCTGACTATAGTAGTGTCATTCACTGAAATGACAGGTTAAGGATAAGCGTGTATGATTGCAGACTGCAAGATGGTAAAGTATACGCAAACCTCTTTCAAACGCCAGAATGTATATTACTATCGTTTCACCTGAGGAAAAAAAAAAAAACCACAACTTTTTTTTGCCGTGTAGAAGACAGAAATACTCACTTTGTGCACCATGTTCTGATCTCACACTGCTTTGAAATGACCTCATCATGACTCTTACAGCTTTCGGCCAGCACTGGCAGGGCCCTGATCCCAGACTTTAGTTTATTAAACCAAGCTTTATTTTATTGTTTTGTATCCCTGAAATTTAGTGAAGTAGTCATATGAGCACCTTGCATCTTCAAATCAGTGTGACTGTGCCCGTCCTCCTAATCCTTTGCAAAGACGGAAGGTTAATTAAGTCCTGTTTGATTTATAAATGTTATCCCTTCTGAGAAGCAGACTGCAACTCCAGCTAAAAGGCAATACTGTGTTTATTTTACTTCTCCACTGGATGTTCCCGTCACGTAGTAGTTTATGGATATAAATAATTTTTTAGGGTAGGGAGCAGTTGTGGCGAAAACTAAGACCAATTTTGGAACAAGCTATGAAAAAGGGTAACTTGAATCATGCAATGGTTTCTAAGAAGCTGAAGCAATTAATTCTTTCATGGGTAAAATATAAGCTAAACAATAAAACTACCATGTCCCATGGTGACAGCAAAATTTAAAAGTATGGTATTAAAGAAGGCAGAATTCCCCACTACTACACAAAAACAATGTTTTCATTTAGGCCAGTGGAAATGTGGACTAGTTCCATTTGGATCGTTGAATTTTCTCTGGATTTACCCTGGGGTAAACAAGAACAGAAGACAACCCTCACAGGTTTTCTTTTTCACTTCTTTCCTTTCCTTTCTAAAAGAAGAATCAGGGTCAGACTCCAAGAAGCTAGCATCATTGCAGCTCCAAGGTATGACCTCTTCATCACCACTGCTATCTGTGTGGATGTAAATATTTGTGCTCTCCACTGTCTCCCACTTTTTGGGAGGGCTCCTTTCTAAGAGCAATGACTCTCCAGCTCAGCTCGTGAAATGGTACCAGCTGCTTGGCAAAGCTCGGATCTAATCCTGAGTATCCTGAGTAATTGCAAGAATTTGTGATAGGGGAAAAAAAAATCTGAAGATGTGTATACCTGGGTTGTTGTAGGAGATTTCAGTTCAGACAGCAAGACATCCATGGGAGAATGTATATAACTTCTGAGTGACAATGGTTATCACTTAAAAGACATCTATTTAAAAAAAAGGCTTTAAAATAGATCTAGTTTCACAGTGCTGCACTCAAAATATAACCACCAGTATTTCACCTCCTGTTAGTAACTCTGCTACCTTCAGCTCCTCATGAATCTATGAGAGCAAATGCTGTTTGCATGTCCCATGCCTGATATAGGGAATCGAACCAGCCTAGAAGGGTTCTGGGTCCAGGATCATCTTTCCGTCCTGCACCAGTGCAGGACCAGTCTCTAAGCCAAGTACAGAAGGGTTGGGCTAACACAGAGACACAGGACAACCATACAGTATCTGCTACGTTTTGCCGTGGTGCTGGTGACATCTCTTGAAAGTTCAAGGAAATAATGGCAAGATCACAGAGATAGAGCAGAGGGATATGTCCCAAAAATGACTGCATTTTTTTATTTTAATTAATAATAGGAAGGTCATGAAGCTGCTGTCTATTATCCTGGGTTGAGCTTAATTTTCTTTCTAACTAAACTAACTTTCTATTTAAAATGTCCTCACTCTATTGACGCCCCTATTCAGCAGAGCACTTGCAAGCTTTAAATTTAAATATGAGCATAAGCCCCACCGACGTATCTCCTCTGGCTGCTAAGAGAAACCCTGAGGCTGCTTGAGAAAACAGACTGTGCTTACAGTGAATTTGCAGGTGTCAGCTCAGGCGCTGCCAGAGCACATTTTCTGGAGGGTGCGGGACAGGCGTCGTTGTTGGCTTGGGCTGGACTGAAGGGAGTCTTTCAGCGCTGGTACTATCAGGGTCCTGAGCAGAGCTAGGAGAGGAAGCCAGGTAAGTAAACGCAGAGCTGGCTGACACCCTTTGCACCCACAAAGGGAACCTTGGTTAGATTCACGCTACAAAGCCAAGCCAGCTGCTGCTCAAAATTCAGCCTAATGTTTGTTCTGCATTCCTGCAGGTAATATTCCTCTAGCAGCGGTTTATGCTACTGTAAGAAAAGTATTTTAAACACTTTAATGGCCTGCTTTATATCCATCCTCTCCTTCAGTGGGTGCAAATAATTGCCGGTGCAATTTTGTACCCCCAGTTATTTGCAGTTATGGTGCGTGTCACTGACGTGTCTAACTAGCTGATAAGATACGTGGGTGCAATCAGATGCCGTAATTAGAAGTTTAAATGACACGAACTGCACCCACACATAACTGCAAGTGCAAAATTGTATCCGTAACATCTTAGAAGCAACAAAGAGAGGAAGGACTGGGAAATTTGTCCCTGCAAATGTTAATTTGCATGGCAATAAGCTTGAGCCTATTTGGCAAATGCACTTTCATTACACAAGATTTAAGCCAATTGATGCTAAACAACCTGAGAGCATTCAGACACTTAGCGTTAGACACAGTATCTTGAAAAATTATACTAGTCTGTTCAACTAGGGCAAGGAACTTTTCCCTTCAGTTAGGTAACGCGTAATTCACGTCTTCATTACTGCCTTTGCTGCGGTTAGAGTAAGCAAGAGCCTTTGCTTGCAATGACAGATTTTTATAATGATTTCTCAAGGCTGTAGCGCAGCGTAAGTGCGTTTCGGATTTCACGGTAAGCAAATGGCGTGCAACAAATAAGAAGGTTCTCGCTCTGGAGTTTCTCTTGACACTGTAATCATATAATAAACAATTATATATTCCAGCCTAATGCAAAGCAGAAATTTTAATCTGACACCTTTTCATAGACATTATCCAAAGTTTCAGGAAACTTAGAGGAGTGTTCAATGGTTTTACTAGGAAGATACTGATGCATTTTGAGGTTAAATCAGAATCATTGATGTTTCTCTTATTTCTACCCTGTTTTAGCCCCAAGGCTCCATTTAACTACCCCTCAGCGCGTGCAACACAACTGGAAATATTTCCTGAGGCTCTTTGTTATTTTCCCTCTCTTCTGGCCAAGCGAGACAGAGAGAAAACTGAACCAAGTAAGACTGAACAAGCTGAAGAAAAGCACAATGGAAGGGAGAGTAGAAGGATGAAACAAAAACGCTGAGAGACCACATCCTTTCATCCCTGCTTCAGTATTTTGGCTGGGCAGCGCAGCCTCGCCCCTTGATGGGAGAGGGGAGTGCGAGGCCCACGGCAGAGCACCGCAGCATGGGCTGCTTGCTGTGCCCTGGGGTGATCCACCTCCCCGGGCCTGGCAGTGGTGTTTGGCCTGCTGAGGGTAGGAAAGCCAGTTTCAGACAAGGAGCATCGTTTTAGCTCTTGAGGGAAGCTGAAATGCTGCAGTCTTTCTGAAGCCACATTGCCCTACAGCTGACCTGCATCTGCTTCTGCAGCAGGGATATTCCCACACCCAAGTGCTGAAAGAATTTCAAAGCTTCAGGAGGTGCTCATCCTGGGCTCAGGAAGTTTTCTTTTCATCAGACCCCATCAAGCGTCAGCCGCCTCAACTCAGGAGCTGGCACCTTCCACACATTTTGAAGAGGCACAGACCAGGGCAGCTTCCTGCTGCCTCTGACTTGGTTCCCCACCTCCTGTCTCTACTTCAAATGCTTCGCAGCTGACCCTAAAAGAAACAAGCCAAAATCCTAGCTACCCCAGAAGCAGTCCCCAAAGAGCATAACTTGCTAATGGCAAACAGCTGCACTCATTAACATTATCTCAGGGGAGCTGGGCTTTAACAGTGAAGGTTCCAGGTTCAGATCCTGTTGACAGACTGTAAGATTAATACTAATAATCTTGCCTAGCAAAATGCAGCAGGGATCACCTTCTCTGAGGCCCCAAATGCCTGGAGGAACAGACAGCCGATTAAGTCCAAGGCACTGCGTTGTCCTCTTGGCTGGATAATAAACACAATGATGCTCTGGTGGCTTTAAACTTTCCCCCCCTACTTTTTCTTCCTTTCTCTGATAGACTTCTCTCCGGGTATCATGCACTGTGGCTGTCCATAGACTGACTGTTTCACACCATCTGAATCAAATGTCTGCTTTCCGTTAGGTGCACAGAATTTCCATATGGTTTGGGTGCTTCTACTGACATCTCTTGCTCTTGAACCTGTGGAGATGTTGGCTGTATCATCCAAGCCATCACACTCAGCCTGTCATACCTACCAGTTAATAGAGCAGCGGGATCCAAATCGTGATTACAAAATGGCAGGGTCCTGGATCAGCCTGGGACCAGTGCGTGACAAGCAGCAATCAGCCATACCCTTCGACTTCCAGGATGCGGAGTAAGGTACAGTCCATGCCACTGATGCATAATTCAATGATCTCACTAAAGCAAAACTGGTGAGATGAAAACTACTAAATAATGGCAGCTGAGTTTGTCAAATGAGCTGGAGAAAGCTCTTGGCCCAGCTTTCCATGGACATCTGGCTACACGGTGCTGCCTTGACAACGCCAACCTTCACCTCCATCCTCCGGGACACGGGAGAGGGCAGAAGAGCCATCATCTGTATATAAGGTTTGACTGTGGTAATAAGGAGACCATTGCAGCCATGAATAATCTGTTTTCCACAGTTTCCACAACCCATGTGGTGTGAAAAGCTGGACAAGGATTTGTAAATGAATTGAGCCCAAGAGTAATTACACGTTCCTGCAGATTACTTGGTGCTGTAATTGCACTTAGTATTTACCATGTGACCTAAGCCAGAAATAATCATGTATTTACTTTATATTTATATTGTAACGTGCCATGTACTGTAATTATACTGCCACTCCATGGTACTTAACACATCATCGAATGTTCCACAATTATCATGTTAGTAAATAGCACTTACCGCGATCTGGGGCCTGTAATTTCAAGCATTACCTGCTAAAGATTTAGTGCAGCAATGTCAAAAAACCTGTTTCTTAACAATGTCATTTCATATTAAAAATGTCAAGTCCTAGAACAAATAGAAATCAGTATTTAATTCAAAATCTGAAAATACAGAGAAAAATCTAGGTTTGGAATTAAAAGCTTTTCCAATAAAGTAATAATCAATTCCACAAAGAATTCTCTGAATTGTTCTACTCAAGGTTGCAGAACTTTAAAAGTGAAAACTTTCAAACTTGCGTGATTAAATGAAGGTCTTAAATCCATCTTGAGACTCTTAAAGAAAAATGTTTTGGTCAAAATTAATATCCACTTGACCTCTCATTTAATTCTGATTAAATCTCTGAGTGGCTAAAACTAAACCTTTTACATTGGATTTTCTGAATGGACTTATGCTTACAGATACATTTGCTGAAAGAAGTATTCCCCTTGATTTCAGCAGAGTTACTCATGTGATTAAAGTCAAGCATGTGCTTAAGTGCTTTGCTGGTCTAAAGCCAAGGTTTAAGTATGGAAGTCTTAAAATGTTGGTCAAAGTAAGCTCTTTTAAACAGGAAAGCTTTAGAAAAGTCTCAGATTTTCATGATTCCTCCTTCAATGGGATTTTTCCATATTGTAGTGCAGATGGATGCCTGGATATCACTCAACTCTTGGAAAAAAAAATCAATTAAGACCAAAGATTTCCAGCTCAGGCCAATCCCCACGTAAAATACCTCACAAAAGTTTTACGGAGGCCACTCCAAGCTTCCCTTCCCTGCTGATGTTTTCTCTCATAGAATCATAGAATCATAAAATGGTTAGAGTTGGCAGGGACCTTCAGAGGTCATCTAGTCCAACCCCCCTGCAAGGGGGACATCCCTGACTAGATCAGGTTGCTCAGAGCCTCATCCAGCCTGGCCTTGAATGTTTCCAGGGATGGGGCATCCACCACCTCTCTGGGCAACCTGTTCCAGTGTTCTACAACTCTCATTGTGAAAATTTTTTTCCTAATATCCAATCTAAATCTACCCCCCTCTATTTTAAAACCATTACCCCTAGTCCTGTCACAACAGGCCCTACTGAACAGCCTCTCCCCGTCTTTCTTGTAGGCTCCCTTGAGGTACTGGAAGACCGCTATCAGGTCTCCCCGGAGCCTCCTCTTCTCCAGGCTGAACAGCCCCAACTCTCTCAGCCTTTCTT
>JAAGAY010004972.1:0-13855 GCA_011801015.1 Ardeotis arabs
CTAAAATTTATGCCCCACTTATACTGAATGGAATGAGAAAATCTTGACAAGGTGATGGAGCTATTAGTTTGTTGCTAAAGTTCTTAAACAAATTTCAAGGGAAAAAATCCACCAAGGAGTCTTAAAGACTCCCCTGCTTAGGAGGGAGATGCTTGAAACAACTTTTGCTTAACACTGAAAAGGAAGCACATTCAGGCGGAAAGGGCTCTCAGGAGGTCTCAAATCCAGCCTCTTGCCAAAAGTAAGGCCAGCTTTGGGATAAGCCCAGGCTGCTCAGGGCTTTTTTAACAGCTCTTAAAAACTCCACGGACAGAGCTTGCACAGCCTTACTGAGCAACCTGCTTCACTGCCTGACAGTCCTCATTGTTAAAAAGATTTCCTGTATCCTGTCTGAATTTCTCCTCTTTCACTGTGTTGCCTCTCATCCTCCTGCCACCCACCACTGTGAAGATCCTGGCTCCATCATATTGTTGACCTGCTTGTATGTACAGTCAAGTAGCTGTTACCCCCAAAGCTGTCTCTTCTTCAGGCTGAAAAAGCACTGGTTCCCCAGCCTCTCCTAACAATGTAAGTGTTCCAGTCCCCAACTAGCTTAGTGGTATGACCATGTGCCTGCTCCATTACTGTTTTCAGTCATCTCTTATTGGCCACTGTCAAGGCAGGATACTGGGTTACTTGGATCTTTGGCTTGATTTGTTATACATGTTTTTATACCTTAAAACCGTTGATGAGGTCTTGCTGTTTACTGTGCATGTGTTATACTGTGCATACTGTACTTTAGGATAGTTGCTGTTCATACAAAGGTAATATACACTCTCCTTAGGCTATACGATCTAACTAAAATATTAGGTAATAATGATACTCAAAAGTTAAAATAAAAGTTTGACAGGCTAGTAACTCAAGAGATACTTTTTATTTCTCTATTTTATTTTCCCTAATGTCTGATTTCTGAGCTATAATACATTACATATACCACATTACACATTTCAGTCATTCAATATAAATGATATCACATGAGAAAAATACAAACAGAAAAAGATTAGAGCTGAATACTAGTTTCCAAAAATTATCTGTGACACTTTCTAGACTTTTCTCATTATTATCTATCTTCACATAGCCAATTACCTACAGAAATGATTTTTTTTGTGGACTTGTAATATTAACTACATTTTATTAGGCCATTAATATCCATTAGCAGTGAGCACCCGCTTTTCTCTTTTCATCTTCTTTTTTATTCTTATAAAATCTGAAATATACTAAAACATACATTAGTCTTCTATTTGTGTTAGTAACTTCCAAGTTCCTTGTAAGTAATATACACAAACTATTAACAAAAAAATATTTAAATGAGTGTTCCAGGGAAAGCAATCCCATATACTGGTATAAAAGTGGCCAGATAACATGATTTGTTGTTCATGGAGTATGGGAAACCTGGAAGTGTTTGAGACAAATTCAACATTTTGACATTCATTATATACCATGTACTGATTTGTCACAAAATACTTGTAATCATGTAGCTGTCCAGTTTACACAGTATTAATATCCATTAGATATAAAATGTTCAATGAAAATTTGTTACAATAAATTATCAAGTTGAAGTTTAAGTTAAGCAGAAGGTAGTACTTTCTAACATAGTACTTTCACACCATTTCATTATAAATGTGGGACTTACACATTGTGTAAGTGCAGTAAGCACAGTGTGTTGTGGATGCCAAAAACATGAATTGTTTATTGAAGAGAGAAATTCCGGAAGAAAAGTTCATGAAAGACTGTTATACACAGAGGTGTGGGTATAACCCCTTGTACAGAAGTGTCCACGCTGAAATTGCTAGAAATGCAGAAGAATAAGCAGAAGAATATTGTTGCATATTCCCTATAGTCTGATACACTTCTAGTTCCTGATCCCACCAGAGGTAGGATACAGGGCTGGCTAGATCTTTGACCGGACTCAGTATAGCTATTTGTGTGTTCTAATTCACCTTAAAAATGTTGTATTTGTATTTTCTAAAAGCCACAGACTCATGTGTAGAACACTGTAGGTTAAACATCCGTGTACCAGGAAAATAAAATAAGACCTAGCAACTAGTTTGATCTGATGTTCTCAGTGTAATGTAAATCAGAAGCAACTCTGTTAAAACCAACAAAATAGAAGCGATGAAGAAGGCACAATGACACTGCATGGTTACTTTGTATTTGCTGATTTTCAGGTTTGGACATTTGTTTGGGTTTTGGTTTTTTTTTTTGGAGGATGTTTTGGGTGGGTTTTTTTTTTGTTTTGTTTCTACTGTGAGCCATACAAAAGAAGTTAATTGACACTGCAGTCAATTCATTTCAGGAAGAACTTCCTAAAGATTATTTCCATCTCTACCTTCTTCCTTCTTCCTGATTTGCACACAAAACCTGTTTTTTTTTCCCCATATCTAAAACTTACTTTCAGACTGAGACCTGCTTATTATTTCTCCATACTTTCCACTGAAATGTACATTTGACATGTTACACTCAGTTTCAGAATGGTGTCTTGTAACACAAGATTTCTTTCTCAAATTGTCAGTCATACTACATGAAGTATCATGTTTGCACTCCGAAGCCCTGATACACCTGCTTTCATCAGGTTGTCATAGTCTAAAAATTCTGTCCACAGTGAAATTCTTTTCTAGAATATCGGATGAATGTGCTGTTGGAAGGTAGAGTGTGATACTTTTCATTAGATAGGATTTTTCCCTAAGGAAATAAAAAAAACCAGAAGATCTAATTGGAAAATCCCTATTATTTTAAGCCTGATTTTACAAACTGATCTCCGACTTGTAGGCCTCAAGTCTCTCTGGCTATAATTCTCTGGATGAAAAATTAAATTTTATATTTATATTATGGTATGCATTATTTAAATAGCATAATTTAGAACTATATCTTATGTAGTTTTATATATATGTAAAAAAATAACTCCATACGGTCTGCTGTTCATCTTCCAATCTCAGATATGATCGTAGTCTGAAACACTATTCACCTGCTATCTTAGCCAGAAACATATTACGCCAGCTGGCTTGGAGTCACTAGCTTGGAGAAGCATCCTTAATTACTTTTTTGGCACTTCCTTATCTCACTGCTATAGAGAGCAGGTAACTGTACAGTGCTTGCCAGCATCTTTATCCCCACATGTGGGTTCTTAAAACTGAATAATAGCATGAATGAGACTTTCACTTTTTTCCTTTTATTCTCTAGTGTAGAAGTCACACAACTGTTTAGTCCCTTGTGATTTACTAGTTGGATAGTTAAATGAACATAGAAGAGATACAATTTGGCATCTTCAAAATGTTATATTACTGATTTTTAAATTAGCAACAGAAGAATTTTCCTTATGAAGTGCAAAGTTAATTCAGTCTTTCACCTCAATATTGTGTCTATATTGTACTTTTCAATGGATTATGTGCCAAGAGTTTTTGACTGACCCCTCTAATTGCTTTCACACATATTTTCTGCTTAGCCACTAGCAGGAAATAGTACTTGATTGGTGTAAACTGATCAGGCGGACTGCAGCTAAAGGATTTTTTATTATAATATAGTCTTTTGAGTCATACTGTTCTCTTATCTTCATTGGATATCTCACACATCAGATACCACACGACATTTTATAACTTTGACTAGAAATAAATAGCTGTGTGCAGCCACTAGGTTAAGTCCTGAAAATTCAAAAGACAGACTCACATTAAAATGTGCACAGACTAATATGAAACATAGAGGATGCCATAGAAAAAGAAAGTCTATTGTTAATAATCCTAATTCTGGAGCTGGACAGTTATTTTGGCAAATAATAACAGCACCAAGCCACTCTGAAAGCATTAAGAAAGATCCATGCCTCCTGTTCTTGAGACAATTAATCGATGTGAATTGAAATCAGAAATTTAAGGTCCAACTCTATGTGTATTTTCCATGGAATACTGGTCATAAGCACCCTTACCAACAGCTGTTTGTGTATTCGTATTGAAAGCCTTTAAAACACTGAAGTTTTGCTGCAGCATGTCACTGTGGTGCTAAGCTCTTCAGCTCTGAATTTAAAACACGCAAATAAAAAAAAAAAAACAACACGTGTTGTAGCGTACAATAGCCAGTGGTAACCAGGGCACTGATGAGTGAATGAGTCTATTATGCTCAGACTAAAAGCATGAGCACATTAGATATTGCACTTGGTACCTGCATTAAGATAAAAAGCCATATCTCAGAAGCTGACATTATTTCTAGAGCTTGTTAAACTGGTGGCTCAAATGGGCAATGAAGTCTTTTCAATTTTCTGATAATTCTTCCAAAGTTCTTTGAAAAGTGTTCTGAGAAAACAGTACTAAGTGAAAATAGGTATTTTAGAAGACAGTTTTTGCTGGAATAAACTTTCATCACATCACAAATATATCACATTCTATTTCCTGTTTTGTTCTTGCAGCACAATTGAGAAAATAATAAAAGAGGAGAGAAAAGGAGAATGAGTCTCTGTGATCATACTGCAAGATAATTCTAGGTCAAAAACCAGCTAAATAACTGTGAACAGGACTTGAGGGTTGAGGAAAGTGTTTTACTGCATGTTACTGATTGCCAGAACTGTGCAGGCACAAAGTACTGAAATATCCACCCTCAATATTCTTTTTATAAAGTAAGAAAAAAGCAGAAAACCTCATATAGTGTTTGGACAATAGGTAACGTAGAACTACCTGAAGTAGTTCCTTTGGATAAAAACTGCAGTCAATTCATTTCAGGAAGAACTTTCTGATGTTATAACACTACGACAGAGATTATTTGGGCACGATATTAATCAAAATGGAGTGGGCACTACCTGTTAGATACAGAACTATGAGGTTTCCTGTGTACTTACAGTGAGGTGTTAATGGAGTTTTATTTGACCCTGCCAACCACTCAACATGTGTGTGCCCTAATACAACTCATAACAAAGGACATCTCATGTGATTTATTTAAACCGTTGCCTATTTAAGAACCTCTCCTAGTATGTTACTATAGCCCACATCTAAGAGAAAGGAACCCTATTCCTAAGGAGGGCAAACTGGGTAGGTAAGATTTGTTTGAGATGCCCTTAATATTATCCAAGCCCTGTAACTTTTATATTTCATCAATCTTAACTGATTACTCATTTTTAACTAGCAGTATCAGCTAACACAATTGTTTAAAACTTGTATTGTTACTTGTACCAGTGTAAAGGAGAGAGGAGGATGCAATGAATCCATGAAAATGCAGACCAGCTAAGAATAATCTCTGATTAAACCAGTTGTGTAACTGCTAGGTTTAATCAGAAACAGAAAGAAAAGAGAATAATTTTCTTGTGCTGTGAGGTGTAAGGTATTTATTTCCTCTGAAAAAAAAAACAATAAACAGGAGAAAGAATCACTTCAGAGGTGTGTTTTGGTGTGTTTATTTTGCTAATTACCCCCAGCTTCCTCAGTTAGAAAGATCAAGAGGAACGGGTGAATACTTTGTTAGCTTTGAGGGTTCCAGTAACTGCTTTTTCTTTTCCTGTAGTTACCAGCACACCTTTTTATTTCAACACTTCCCAACTGCTTCTTCCTCTCTCTCTATTCTGACCCCAGCTTCTTCTTTCTTCCCTCCAACTAATTTCGAATAAATCAAGCCAGTTTATTTTTCTTATGAAGAAGCCTGAGTCCATTAGAATCCATTAAAATTAAAACCTTTGGAGATATCTCATCAGGATATAATACCATCCTTTTTGAGCAAAGAGAAGGCTAGTTAGAGCATGCACTTTTCTCAGGATGGGACACAATTTATTTAGTAAAGTTGAATATTTCATATTGATAGTTTTCAAATAAGTTCAGATATTTTCATTTAATATTTGTTAATCCTTTCATCTGAAGTCAGATTGCACCTCCTCTCTCTTTTTTTTTTTTTTTTCTTATGACAGCAGGGAAAACTATGAAAGCTTAAATGAGAAACTTTCTGGAAAAGTAAGGTAAACAGATCTTTCAGAACTTATGCTGTCTATATCAATATGTAAAAATATAGTAGACATTCATTTCACTAGTAGTTCTAGTACTTTTCTAGTATCAATCCAAAATGAAAAGAAAGGAAATTATGTAATTAATCTTCACAGCTTGCTGCAAAGCAGAGAGTCTTTTTTTCCCTCTTCTTTGTCATTATTTTATTTTTTTTGTAAATGGTCAATTAAAATCTCCACTTGCTACTTTACAAAGCCATGATTGTCACTGTACCAACATATGCAGATAGTAATTGCTGTTTCGTTTGCTGGCTGTACATCAACAAAAGTTAAGATTGTTCCACTGAGGTAGCACAAAGCTTTTTAATAAGTCAGCATTTCTGAGCCTACAAAAAATATTACAATCTAAATGTAGGTCAGTGTATTTTATTGCTTGCCCAGAGAAAAGTGACTGCAAATTTGTCACAAATTTCTGGTACATAACAGTTTTAATATCCAAATAAGTCCCCTCATTAAAAATCAGCTATTTTATGCATAATATATAAAAAAAAAGAGAAAAATTAAATGTAAACATAATATATAAATAACTAGTAATATCAATAATTAAAACTGAAATTTAAGTTCTTTTTTTTTGTATTGAATTGTTGAGTTATTATTGAAAACATTGAATATTTTATTCAAAACTACGAGAAGAAGCCATTTCATAAAGTCAGATTATATTGCCAACCTGACATTGTGCAAGGCAAAACTATGCCTGGATTCAAAAAGGAAAATTCATGGAAGACACAAGGGTGGCTGTTAAAAGCAAAGATCTAAATGGTACTTAATGAGTGATTGACAGAAGCTGGAAGCATATTCTAAAGAGCTATGCTATAATTGAGCTCTTTCCTAAATATCTGCTGGTGGCAACTGTCAGAGCAAGATTGGAGAGCTACATGGATATTATGGCTATGTCCACATTACTTCATAGTGTGTTGCAGTAGAAGTGGATCAGTAAACTGAAGCAGCTGGTGCTGTGTTGCTTAAATCTAACCCGTGAGCTTTATTGGGGATTTATTTCTGACTAGATTTAGTCTGCTCCCGTGTATGGATTACTCTTCGAAACTTGAGGTTCAAAGTGTCTAAAGGAAAGTTGTCCCACACACCTCTGTTTTCATGATTGTGGGTCCTTTGGAGACCACCTACAAAAACGCCAGATCAACCTTTTACCATCTACTTAATGCCAAAGACTTTAGCATTGCCACAAGGACTCACAAACCTGTTTTCAGTTCCAGCTCATGTTTCTCCCTCAGTTATCTTCCTCCTTACTCTGTTCCTGAACATTTCCAGGTAATGTCATGATACTTGCTGCCTAAATTGCCTCTGAATTGGTCATTGGTGTAAACAATAGTTTAGTGATGCTGCACAACCAATAGTGGCTTCAAAATTTTTGGATGTGAAGGGATAAAATAGAGTTCATGTGTTGTTGTCCTAATGTTGTCATGTTTATGTCAAACTTTGGGAACATAAATCCATGTTTAAGAGAGTGACTATTGAATAATGTAACCTCATACCTCTTGATTCTCAACAGGAACGGGTTACTGGTATGGTGTGAGTAAGTCCAGCAAGGGCAAAGCTGTAATTAAGGTTACCAAGGCTGTTCTCAAAATTCTCTTCCTTTGTGGATAGTAAGTGGGAGACACTGATTAAAAATATCTAGACTTTGTGATCTGAACCCCTGAACTAGGCAGGGGTGGCTAACGGGTACCCCATTCCTTTCCAGTGCCTTCACCTGGCTACTACAGATTTGTAAACCATGTAAACAACTCATGTGACACATAAGCCTCAATATACCAAGAAGATGGCTTTGTGAACATCTCATCAGGCTTTCCCAAAAGATTCATCCTACCCATATTTTCCATATCTCTGACCTTAAACTCACAGGGAGCACTTGAACAGAGAGAGTAATGTATGACATTGGGGTACCTGCCTGCAATGCAGGGCACATGCATGTCCTTATCCCACTGGGTCATGAGGCCTCACTCTGACAATGAACAAAACCTGGTATAATTGTACTCTAATATAAAAAAAAAAGTATCTTGATTCCAGAAGCATATTTTAGTAGAAAGTAAAGGGACCTCTGCACACCCTTAACATTCAGCATTTTCTTAAAATGAGCCTTTGATACAGTGTCCTCTGCAAATGTCTCTAAAGTACAATGCAATGCTGCCCAGAAACAGAAGCTAATTCAGACAGAGTTCACTCAGGTTCTGGAGGCAGTTACACATTTACACATCACTCTACTTGAAATAATGTTTCTTATGTATATTAGGAACCATTAAGAAATTGGCAAATCAAGTTTTCTCTTACATTTTGAATCTTACAACTTAGATGAGAAATAACTTGTCACCAATTCTTTGAACAATCTTGGCTGTAATTGTAAATCCATGAAAAACAATTAAATTTTTGCTATTCTTTTCTTACATATTCTTTTCTTACAAATGGAATAATTATCTTCTAAACAATTCTTTTTAAAAAAAGTTTTGGTAAGCAACAGCTTCCTGAACTTTTTTTTTTTTTTCTGACATTCCTTTTATTTGTAATGAAATTACTCATGACAAAAGAAAATATCTAGTTCGTATTTCAAATCTTGTTGATGCTGATCTCCACTTGGGCTTTGGAATGAAACATTCTAGTATTTTTTCGTCATGAAAAATGTGAATTTTTAAGAACAGACAAAAACTTATAGATTTTTAATAATAAATATTTATTCACTGAAGTCTAATGTAAAATCCAAGAATGATCTAGAGAATTTAGAGACACAGTGTTCAGATACCATCTTCCAGTTCCCCGAAAAGAAACAAAATGAAAGATACTTTGTTCACACAGAGGTTAAAGTATTTCTTAATATTTTTTTCCTTTATCTTTGAACAAGAGTATTTTCATCTTAGCTTGCATCTAAAATAGTTTTAGCATCTTTTCAAGATTTTAAGAGTCTCTTTCTTTGTTACTGGAATCAGTGTCAAAATATTCATTGACTTCCAGAGACATAAGACTTGTTTCACACTTGTATTAATTCCTCTGTGATTTTAGTTTTCATGTCCCTTCTCCCTTCATGTCCTATGTCCAATATGTTCCAAGGCAAGAAGATTTTATTTGTATATTTATTTAAAGGAATTCTGATTAGAAAGACAAGTAAATTTAAAATTATTTCCTTTTGGACACCTAAAGGGAAATTCACTACTGTGTAGAGCACCAGCAGAAGACTTATGCATAACTTAGCATAAAGTCTAAGAAGTACGTGAGTGACACAGACATCTTGAGCTGTACCTCTACGTATAGGAGAATTGCATTCTTATGTAATTAGTGTTTTAATATTAAGTTTCTTTTAAAATGCTATGGAAAGAAAAAAATTATACAGGTCATAAGCTGGACTTGACTGGTCTCCTTTGAATGTATAAAAAATTAAAATACATTTAACTTTATTTTTACTTTCCTGTGTCATTCTGGTAAGAGAAATCTTACCCAAATTCCTGGCAATAGATTAGTGTGAAATAAAACAGCTTTGCAAAGCCATATATATTTTCTTCTTTGTACATATATATATATACACACACATATTAAATACACAGTCTTAGCATACTTTTCTATGGAAACAAGCTTTATACCGCCTTGCTTTCTGTGAATGTAACAGCCTGCCTCCATCAGACCAATCTGAACTGGATTTAATAAAAGAGGTCTCAAAGATAATTCCATTCTTGGAATAATAATCAACAACAAGATATAAAAATGTAAGAATAATTAACTCCAATGGGCCTTTTTGTTTTTCCATTAGCAACAATACTAAGAACAGGGGGACATGACAGGATAGTAACTGAATAGGTAACCCCAGTATGTTTTAACAAGGCTTCGTTTGAGAGGCAGGGAGCTTAAGTAATTGAAATGGAAACTGGAAGCACACCATCTCTTTCAGGGCTAAGTATATAAAATCTTATTTTTTATATTGACTTCAGTCTTTTGTAACACCTTCTGAGGAAATAGTATTTGTTCAGGTTTTGTTCTATTTTCCTTTTTTTCTGTTCGTATTGTTCTCTTTTTATTAACAAATACTCAGAGATTCACTGTCAAAGCTTTTAAAAAAAAAAAGACCCCCAAACAGATGATTATTTTATAAACATTGTTTAGATCTGTGAGAATACAAGTTCTACTAGTGATACTACTAAGCAAGTTTTTCCCATTGACTCCATTTCCTACTCAGAAAAAATTACAGTATATTCCACTCTTTCTACACTATGAGGTACTGATTTTGGCCAGACACAGCTATTAATACTTGACAGAGCAGTGCTGTGATATGGTATGATATATTATGATAGAATATGATATGACTGAAGCTATACAAACTGATGCTCTCTAATGTAGATATCTACTGATGTTTATAGATCCTCATTATTGTCCTATAGATTCTCTGCATGGTCTTTCTTGTCATGAAAGTCCAAGCAAGCCCTTAACAGTTTTGGGTGTGACCATGATTCGCTGTGAGTTTACATATCAGGGTAGGTATGTAGTTCTGCAGCCCTGTAACACTTTATGTGCTTGTTCAATTTGTGATCAAGTAGGAGACTCCAAGCCTTTTCCATATAAATCCTGTTTAGCTGGTTGTTCTCCTCATGTATTCAGACCATTTGTTTTCCAATTAACCGAGGTTGTTTTGAACTCCAGTTCTGTCTTCTAACATTAAAAAAAAAAAAAATCTTTCCTAGCTTGTTATCTTCTGAAAATATAAAAAATATCTATACCATCTTCCGGATCATTAAGGGAGGAAAAGTAAAGTGGCAATGCATCTATGATAAACCACACCAGAACCCTATTTGATAGCATCCTCCATTTTTATAGTGAACTACTCATGACTGTTCTCTGAATATCATTTACCAATGACTTCAGCATCTACTTGGTAGCAATTCACTTAAAGTGGTCTAACCAGATACACTTCTAACTGATGTGTGCTAACTGTTTTCTTCTATGCTTACAAACAAAAATCTGATTATTTTTACCAAAATATTTCTGGGAATTTAAAGTGTTCCCCAAAAGATTATTGCCTTCTTTACGGCTAATTAAAAGCTTGCATTATGTGTTCCTGTTCCTTATCTTTTTATATCTTTCTGCATTGTTCTCAGCGGCTCTAAGATTTCATCAGCCAGTTCTGTGACTAGTAGGTCCAGCCATACATCTGACTTGTTTGCATACTATCTAACCTTTAATTTTTTCACTCAGTGCTGTTACTGATGGAAACTCTGTTAGCTGTATGTCAATAGCTGACCTTTTTAATGAAGACTGATTCAGAAGGCATTGGCACTTTGGCTTTTCAGGTTTATCTGTTATTTTCCTTTGCAATGATGTATGCATGGACCTTTTCCTTGATCTTTCTCATACTTTCAGTGCTTTGAAAGTGTTTGGCTGATCTTGATCCCTGATTGTTGCATACCATTGTGAGTCTTGAATTTTATTATTTTGCCTTTAAGCACATATTGCTGTAAGTTTTTGTTTGGCTTTTGATTATCCAGCCAAAATGGTGAATAATCAATTCTGATAAAATTCTTTATAGACTGTTCTGCTGTCTGGTTTAAGACCTAATAGGTGTTTAAACAGTTAAAGTCCTCCATAATCACCAAGTCCTTGTCTCCCTATGAATCACATGCTTAGGAACAGCCTCATCTGCCTCAACTTTCTTGGTATACAGTAGATCACAGATCACCACAATAATAAAAGGTACATTTTTTTTCTCTCAGTCATAATCCAGAAACAATGTTGATAGTTGGGCCAAGGGGAGGCATTATCTATGAGACAACTTTTCCTAGATAGCCCCACCATATCTTCAAAATAGCTTATATATTTCTGTATAAATATTCTAGCTGGAATGATTCAGTTAGTTTTTTGTTATAACAGCTAATTCATAGTACTGCTCTCCTATTAATACTTCTAGGTTGGTCTGTTAATACTTCTAGGTCTCAATTTTATTTTCAGTAATAAGCATTAGTAGATCAGCTTTCAAATATTTTGAGGTGTTCCTTTTTCTTTTTTCATCCCTCTTTAAATTTTGTATTTGTGTTCGTATTTTTTCCAGACCTTTGTTGTAGGATATTGTTTTTCATATCTACCTGAGGACCTTTGTTATATTAAAGGACAACTTTAAAGGCCAACTGTTATTTTAAAGGTCAGCTTTAACACATCATCCAATATGGCCATACATTTGTCTTTATGATGTTTCTGCATTGTCTCTGAGTAGGAGGACAGGAACAACACTGAGCCTCTTTCCAGCTCTATGACTATAGAACCAGAGTGCTCACATGTAGGAATAACTGGTTGGTAAGTAGCTGTGTTTGTACATTTGTTTACAAATAAGAATAAAATCTACAGAAGAAGGAAGGAGAGAATTCATGCTCGAAGAACACCTTCAATGTTACTGCATTACCTATGCAAAAATAAGATGACTGATTTTAAAATCTCCTAGAAAGAAGATTTTCAGCTGTTTGAGAACTGATAATACCAGAATTTTTCTATTCTCTGTGACAAAATGAAGAGGAAAGAAAAAGTAGTTGAAATGTGAACTACAGCTTTTTAAAAGATTAACAATTCAGAAGTTCAAATACAAAATGTTGAAAGAGAATGCTTTGACATTTCTAAAGTGCTTCCATTTTATACCTTTATTGTTGTTTGTTTGGTTGGTTGTTTTTTTGCAACTAGAATCCTTTCCAAATTAAATTTTAAAGTAAAAAATAATTTTTTCTGTTGAAAATTTTATATGTAAATATGTCTATATATCCTGTATTGCCATTAAAGGAGTACTCATATCTAAAGTATGACAGCAATTGTCTATTTAATATTAAGTTAAGATCTAATGGTTAAAACCCAAGGAAGCTAAAAAAAAAAAAAAAATACTTCACTGTGCAGAACCTCATTGCTTTGCCAAGTATCCTTGAAAAGCCTTCTTGAGTAAGACTTTATGTTGGACAGAATTGCGTAGCAATGCATTTATTACCTTGGGAGAAAGACAAGAAAGGACATATGGACACTGTCAAGACAGAGAAAAGAAAAGACTGATCCTATTAAGGAAGCATTATATCTATGTGGCACTAAACAAGCCCTGCTGCAGCTCTGGTATTCAGAGCATGAGATGCCAAGCTCAGAGTACTTCTGTGATGAGAGCTCCTGACGGGGCAAGCAGTGCAGAGAGCCCTCCTCAACTCTGCCTGGGGCCTCCGAGAATGCTAGAAGCCTTGTATTAGCCCTATATACTGGTGGTATTCTATTCATTTTTTAAAACCTGTTATTTCTTCAACGAAATATCTAATGTAAATATTCACAAATCATATCCAATATGCAGGAGCTCATAAACTAGTTGAAGAACATGTGGAGTCTGTTTTTAGCAAAGTATGAACATAGGACCCAAAGCTTCAAGGATGATAATGGTTTTGTGCTGTGTGAAGGAGAGACAGCACAAAGAGGCTTTGTTTTCTCAAAAGGCAGATGCCAGGCACACATGTGATATAACAGATATGCGTGCCCATGAAAGGATTTACACAGCTGGATAGGTCCAGACTTAGCACTTGAACTAGTCGTAAACTGCCCAATACCATCTAATCTTTTTTGCAGGATAACAAGCCCTAGGAGCAGGCAACGGCTTAGAATATGAAAGCTATTTTTGCATCCAGGCAGCTGGGGAAGTGTTGTGCTTTTGTTTAGTGAGGGGGGGGCCTAAGCTTCTCTAGGAAACTGGTAGAAGTTGCTCCCCTTTGTTCAGTGGACTCGGCCGGGCCTAGGGTGGATACACTGCTGGCCAAGGCCGAGCCAATTCGTAGCAGAATGTCCCGTGATAACAGCTCTGCAATGATGTATTTAAGAAGGGCAAAACAGAAAAAAAAAAAAAAAAAA
>JAAGAY010004973.1:0-14148 GCA_011801015.1 Ardeotis arabs
CCGATGCTGTCACCCCATCATAAAAGGCCACCAAGTTGGTCAGGCACGATCTGCCCTTGGTGAAGCCGTGTTGGCTGTCACCAACCACCTCCTTGTTCTCCATGTGCCTTAGTGATGTAGCAGCTCTTCCAAGATTACAGGGAAGGGCTGTGACACAGCCAGGAAAGCGAGCGAGTGACGTTAGCACCAAACCCTACTATTAGGTTCTGTTAATGGCTGCAACTCCCAGAACCTTGCTTAACGTGCACTGTTCATTTTTGTCTGCCAGACAGCCACGGCAACGTCTCCCCGGAAATGCAGCCCGTCCACCTGCTAGCGTGGGTCGCCTCTGGCTATGTGATATGGCAGAACTCAACTGAAAACACTAAGTTCCAACTTGCCCAAATTAAACGTGTGAAGCAAGTGGTAAGTTACCATCAATGCCCTGCAATAAAAATAGTAGTTAGGAGCTAAGCAGTTGTGCGTGTACTGGGGTGCAGCTGAAGCTGGGTGACCCAGTTAACGGTAACGCCTGCTTCAGGGATCGCTTTCTACCTGATCTGAACACTTCAGTCAATTGGAGCCATGCTCTTAGACTTGTATTAGCATGATGAGCATCAGTTAGGTTTATGATAAGAAAATTGAACTCAGGAAGACGTATCACAAGGCAGAAAGGGAACAGAATATGCCAGAATATTTTCTATTTTCACTTATTTCTGAGCGGCTACAAGTACTGTGTTTATCTTGAGCAGACCCAGATCTGCCCTAAGCTGAGAAATAAATATGTCTGGCCAATCTCACTATAGCTCTTAAAATTAATTGAGTCATCAGCTGCCATTATCAGCAGGTCTTGCAGACTTATCTTGAACAGGCTTAACCGATAAAGCAACTTGCTTTGAGAAAAGTTATTACCAGAGCAAAGTTTTTTCTTTTAAATAAATAGAATTCTATAGATTCTCCCAGTTCTTCTCTGTTCTGTTTGGAGAAAAATAATACTGTGACTTAAAAATAACTCCTAAAGGGATGGTCAACTTTAAATTCAAGGAAATTTAGTATGTAAGCTAGAATAAAGAAGCAGGACTTTGTATTTAGAAAACCCAATATATCAGGAGTCTTCAGAACAGACTTTCAGAGCCCAAACGCTTGGGCACTCAGAAGAGCCAGTGCATCCCCATGAAGCTCTGGGTACGAAGGAAAGGCAGGAACTCATTCTGGGAGCACGATGTGTTAACGTTTTGCTCCCTCTGATGGCTAGCTGAAAGCAGTTCACAGATGCCACAGGGCTGTGCACGAGCAACAGTTTCAAATCCTCTTTAACAAACCAGATGAATTTAAGGATAAGGCAGACAGAAGACTACTAAACAAAACCAGCTGTCGTCTCCCTTTAGTAATTTTGTTCCTTTTCTTTTCCCTGAAGAACAGATATGCACAGAATATGCTGTAAAGGCCAGTGGGTGTTCTGTCGATCACACAACCACTGATAACTTGTTATCCACTGTAAGGCCTCTGGACTGCGTTCCAAGCCTTATCCTATTGACAATTTTATTTAGGATTATTTGGGTTAAACTGACACCTTGTGGAACCAGGTGTTCCCTTCCCAAGTGAGTTCCTGGAGTTGAGATATACCTGGCTTCTCTAAGGGAGGAATTAGCACAGTTTTAAGTTTCACATTCAGTCTCTCAAATCCAATTTTGGAGTTGACAGAAATACAAACCAGTATCTCTTTGGTTTGTTATAGTAACTAAGCTCCATCTGATTTATCTGTTATCACGAGCTGCCAGTTTTGTCTGAAATATATCAGAGAGTTTTTATAATAACCAAAGAGAACTGATTAACTTCTTTTAAGGTGAGGGGAAGCCCCAAATTCAGCCCTTTTCATCTTGTCTTTCCAGAAAAGAAGTGATGAATATCTTGAATTTGACTACATGATTCTACTTCACGAAATGGTGTCCCAGGTAAAGTCTTATTTTCTAAAAAGACAACAGGTCTCCAGCTTGCGTCAGCAGACAGTAATTTTCAGCTATTTCTGGGCCCTTCTTGGGAACGGCAGAGGTTCAATACCCTGGTCATTCACAGCGCTCTCCTCTTGGGAGATACTATTGCCAAACTGGCCAGGGATAAAGGGAAGAAGCAGCTGCCAGCATCCTGGACTGCTTAACTGCATTCCAGCTGGAGCTGCGGGGAGCTGCTACGCTAGAGGACAGCACTGGTGGACCAGCGCACAGAGGTATCATCTACCCCAGTAGCTCACACAAGAAAGCAGCAGAAACTTTGGTTCAGCAGCCGTTGCAGCTGCACAGAGCACAACATGGGCTGAAAAAAGCTTGCAGGAGAACTTCAGATATTTGGACAGCGTGTTATAGTGCTTACCCTGCACCGTTACTGGTGCTTGATCAACCTACTTACAATCAGCCCAGGTACAGCTGCGTTACAGCAGTCAACTCCCATTCAAAGAAAATACCTTCTCACTTTCTACAGTTTTATTTTCCACCCACAGGAGATCATTCCCTGGCAAATGACGGTTCTCTGGCACCCACAGCACGGTGTTCAAGTAACACAGGACAGCCGTCAGCCAAAACACGCACCGGAGTAACGGGCCACCTGATACCGCAATCGGAGAAGCTCAAATGCTGCAATAAGCACTCGAAGGGAGGGCAGAAAAATTGATGAGGGTGGATGTGCAATCAAGGTACGAAGAAAAAGGTCCTTCCTCAGTTAAACTTTTCCTGCCCATTGTGCTTTGATCTGATAATCCAAAAGGCACTTTCTCCACTACGTAATCAAATTCTGCATCAAAACAAATCTAAAAACCTCTGCTGCGAAAAAGAATACTTACGGCACTGGTGCGGTGATGTTCTCCCGAAAGGCAACTTTTGGCTTTCCCATGGTGCAAGGGCAACCATATTCTCTTTCCATTCGCTGCAGAAAAAAAGCGCAGAATGAAATACAGAGTTGTTCCATTGGAACAATACGTTGGAAATTATCTTATTTACAGATCTTTCTGAAATTAGAAACTTAATCAGAGTTCACTAGTTTTTTTTTTTGGGGTTGCATTGGTTTTTGGGGTCTTGGTGGGGGCTTTTTGGTTTTGGTTTTTTTTTAATCTTACAAATTATTCCCTGTCATTCTGCAGTAATCCTTGTTTAGGTGGTACAGCTTTAGATACAGGAAAAGGGAACAGTATGAATTACTCAAGTTTATGTTTTCCAAGACCAAAGCTATATTTTCTTCATTCTGTTAACATCTCAGCTACATCTATTGTGTTAGACTGAAATAAAGTATAGACATCAACTTGAAAGAAACAAATAAATCACTGTTAAGTAAATATTCCCTCTTGCCTGCATCATCTCTCATTATGGAATGATCAATGTAAAACGCATAGAAACAGAGTATTTCTCCCTCCTGTAGGAAATGGCTACCAGTAATATTCATTATAAGCAAAAGCTGCTACAGCAAAGCGTAGTGCTTAATACAACACTGTTAGGAATTTGAACCAAAAAGGTAAGTGTGTTCCAGGCAGAAGTGCCATTTAAATAGATTACAAGCCTTCCAAATAGAACCACGGGACAGAAAGAATCTTCAAAACCTGATTAAGAGGTCAAGCTCTTCCCTAAGCAGCTCATGCTGTTCACATTAACAACGCAGTGGTTTCTGCTGGGAAGATTTCACACGATAACCCTGATTTGCCCAACAGCAAGTAGCGTTGTACTCCTCCACATATCTTGTAAACCTGACGTGTGCTACAAAATCAGGCGTAAAGGCTGGCATCGGTTAGCCCATCTGGAGATAGATGTTGGTCTCAGCCAGAAAGGAAGGAGAATTCTTGGTTGGGAAAACAGTCAAAAGCAGAGTCCATGGAATCGGCTTTCCAAATTACCTGGGCATAGATTTCCAAGTGCAGTTCCCCCATTCCAGAAACAATGGTCTCTTTGCTCTCGTCGTCAAAATGTGTTCGAAAAGTGGGATCTTCCCTTGTAAAGCGGCTCAGGCCTTTTGAAAATTTATCAAAGTCATTCTGAAAAAAAACAATTACACACACAAGAAAACATTAACTCAACATCCAGAAGGCACGCAACAAAAAGGCCTCAAATTTTCCTGTCGACTGCTTAGCGCTTCCACTCTCATGAGGTTATTTTCTGAAACACAGCCGTACATTTATCACTGTATTTATCCCTCCAGGTATTCCAAGTCCACCTTTACCCAGGTCAAAGACGTGCGTCTTCTTTATGGCTAAGTGACACCACTGAACGCGGCCACATGCTGAGTTATCTGAATGATATCTCCTTAAGTACTCTGGATAGAAAATTTTAAAACACTGCTCATTTTAGTCTGTGGTTCCGTATTTAACTGCTAACCTGCATAAAATTATAAAAGCGGCGGAGGAAAGGTAACTCAGTCAGAAAAAGCTTGATTGATAGGCTCCTACCTTGTTGGAAGGTTTCATAGCTACCGAAATGACAGGATCAGGGACGTGAATGGATTCCTGCAACGACCATAAAGGAAGAGATCACACAGTCGAGCTCCACTACACCTGGTGATGTTATTTCTCCAAAAAAGTTTGGTCACAAGAACTCTGGGTTGCAAACAGGGATGACTGTTTTACTTATCCAGCTTGTATCTAATATCATAGCACGACAAATTTATGTAACTCTCCCCAGGATTGCTAGAAGGCTGTAAGGTAATGCATGCCATACTGCCAGCCACGGTGTTTCCAACACCGTTTCCCAGACGCAAATTGATCTCTGTTTGGATTCCACACTCGTTAGAAGACTCTGCTTCCTATCAGAGTTTGTAAATGTACATATAAATAAAACTGATGGATTTAAATACATATACAAACACACAGCTTAATACTTTTGGGTAATGGCATCCACATCTAACAGCCCAGAACAGTTTGCTAACACTGAAGCAATTTATTTCACATCAAGCATAGTGAACAGGTGTGTATCTCTCTTGCACGTGCCATACTTCTACATTTTCAAGCTCCTTGAGGTATAACAAATAATCACAAAAAATATTTGCGCTTGCGTATAGATTAAAAAAATATTTAAACAAAATGCTGGTAAATTCCAACGCGTGAGGCACACAGATGAAAAGGTGTACTCACCATGGAAATGTTGGTACTGGTTTTATCAGTGAACGTATCCCCACTGGCACAATCAATTCCAAACAGCGCGCATATGTCTCCCGCATAAACTTCAGTTACATCCTTAAGAAAGAAAAGTTTATTGTTTAGATAACACTGAAATACAGATTACAAACCTCACCTGGCTTTAAGAAGATACATAAATACTGTGTTCAAAAGCTTGAAGTTAAGCTCTTTTGAAAATTTCAGCTTTGATAAAATGCTCTGTAAATCTTCTATCTCTTTATTCACAGCACAAAAAGGAGACCTCAGCTTGGATGCTAACTTATTCTAGTTTAAGGACGTGAAGCAAGCAATGCGCTATGTTTCAGGCAGTCCTGACCCAGCTACAGAGTTCAGGAATCAAAACAGGAAAGGGTAGGATTTGCAACAGCTTGAGAACCAATCTTTAGTTTAAGAATTGTATTCAGTGATCACACAGAACAAAAGTGCTTTGTGTATTTTGCCAATCCTATTTCCCCTCTCCCAGAAGTACGGAATATGGGGATAATACCACAGCTGGCTTTCTTTAGCTATCACCTCAAAGCCATTTTGTAATGCTTCTTGGGCAAAGCTTCTTCCACTTCAGTGGAAGGAATACACTAGAGATCATTCCAGTTTCTTGCAGAGCTCTATTAAGTGCTACAGGCAAGTACGGATTAACAAGAAAAGCAGAAATTTGACATATCCCATTGTCCAGAGAGAGCCGAGAAGCGAGAAGCTTGGTTGGTAAGAGTGGCTCCAAAGGCAGTCCGTGCGACTGTACCTCTCCCGCTCACCTCCATGTTGTCCGAATGCATACGGACGAGTCTTTGTACACGCACTCTCTTCCCAGTCCTGGTGTTATAGATATAATCAGACTTCTTCAGCATCCCCTGATAAACTCGAATATAGGTCAACTGCCCAAAACGCCCAGCCTGGAATCAAAATTCATTAAAAATCAGATGCAATCATTCTAGAGTCAAGAATCTACTATTCAAAGCGTGATCTGCACTGTCTGACCAAATATTTCTGCTTTGAATTTATGCATTAGATGTGTAAATTAAGCTTTTTTTTTTTTAACGCAGTCTCAGCTTTCACTTGGCTCTGGAATGGAACTTGGCCACCTTCTGGCAATTTTCTTTACTTCACCAATTTTACCAGTCCTAAACCTTCCCAACAGAGGCACACGTTAACTAGCCCAGCCACTTTCCATGCGAAATCTGAAGTGCTGCTCTCTAGCTAGAAAACAATTTGTTTGCTTAAAACTGCGTACCTCTTCCTCTACAACTCTCTTGTGTTCCATTGTTTTCAACTTCAAACAAAACCAGGATTTTTCTCTGAAAGTATTGGAAATAAATGAACAAAACCCTCAGGTTTTAACTAGAAAACAATGAAGAATTTGAGACACGTAACCCATTTTAAAACTTCCCAATTGACAGTGTTTGATTTTATGGTTTAATTTATTTACAAAAAAATAAATTAAATTTAAATTTAATTTAAACATAAACTGATTTTAAAATTTGTTCCACAAAAGTTTTGGTAGTACCATCTGTTGGACTCACTCTGTTTTCTGCTCAAAAATCACAAATAATGGATACCTCCCTTCCTCCTTCAGGGTTAACACAACGTGAGTACAACTTTTGAAGTCTCTCTGCAGAGGTCAGATACTGGTAGCATGAGAAACTTGCAAGCAATTGAATAAAGTCAACTCGGTAACGTTCTAGGCATCCATTCTCTAGAAACTTTAAATTTAGCTTTACCGTGTACACAATGAGCAAGTAAAAAAGCCATCACATGCACAAATAGATACACCAAAAATACAAAGCTTTAAATATGTGCTTTTCCCCTAAAATGAAAGGTGTTTCCCAAGCATCAATGACAAGCCACCAATCAGTCAGTGCAAGCAGGACTTGCGTACACCAGCAACCCTCGCAGGAAATGCCCTGCTTCTCTACTGGTTTTGCTGCGTGAGAAGGGAAAACGGTAACAGCTTACCTCCAGTTTAAAAGCAAGGCCTATAAAAGGTTGGGAATTGTCTCGAGCGGAGTTCAATAGGAACTTGGTTTTGTCCTCAGAATCCCTTACAAACAGAGACGGAGAGGGAGGTTATGTTATGAAGCAAACACGGCGGCCTCCTCTAAACATGAGCCCAGCCTTAGAAAGGCCCAGGGACCTTCAGTTCCACAGGTTTACAACAGAGACTTAAAGATGCTCAGGCAGGCAGCTCCCATATGCTCGGAAAGCATCTCAGGGAAACTGCAGCAGATCCCCAAAAGCAGGTCAAAACTAGGACAAATATCACTAGTCCTTCAGATCAGCCAGCTATTTTGCCACGAAAGCGATGAATCGTACGCTCAGACACAACCCATGAGCAAGCCCAGTTTTAGAGTGAAGAAAGAGACACTGCAGTAACTCCTCTGACAATGCTCACGAGCCACGTGAGAAGTTTCAGTCTGTCCTAGTAGGCAGGCGTTGGGGCAGCGAGAGGAGACAAAGAGTCAGGTAATCGCTGGGAGAGAAAGTCATAAACTGTGTTTATTAGCGTAATTTCTGTTTAGCCATGATTAGATTGGCTGAACAACTCCAGCACACCAAGAAGACCTGAGAGGGACCCCTAAGCCATGACTGGAATGCTAAAGGGCTATTTACTGCCTCTGATGTTGGGTTTCATGCTTCTGAATTGTGAAGGCACATCTACTTCAACAAACACGCCCAGAGAATAAAACGTTTACACGTTTCAGATGTGCTCTCTCCTCCACTGTAGGCATAATTTTAAGGGCTGCCATTAATTTCTAAAGAACTATCTCATCAGGTAACAATTTTTCCAATTTAACATTGAATGTGTGTTAAAAACACCAGTATAAACAGTAACCCTCAAAAGGGAGATGAGCTTTCTTAATTTTGGAAGTTTGTGCAAAATTACGGTGGCATTATTTAATACATATGGTAAATGATTGTCTGTTTTGTTAGTAACATTTCCTGCTACATATGTCACTCCAAGACCACTTCGTGTGCTCATACATGTCCTTACCCCTGGTTAAGAATAGCATAGTTCTCAACCTCCGAAGGATTGGGGAGGTATTCCAGGACGGCATCCAGCAACGGCTGAACTCCTTTGTTCTTTAAAGCACTTCCCACAAGTACTGGGGTGAAGGACTTCTTCAGCGTTGCTCTTCTGATTGCAAGCTGTAAAATATCAGCGCATTACTCTCCTCCTGCAAGGAGCCTGACGCAGTACCAACCAAGCAGCAGTCTAGATTCTCTCTCTCTTTGCTAGTCCATCTCTACTCTTGGAGTAAAGGAGCCGCTCCCACAGTCTCCTGTACAAGCCCCCACACAAGAGCTTCCCATAAAACTTGCTCACTGGAATTCTAGAAAAGCGTGAAATTATTTTTCCTTCATCATAAATTCAACTTAAAAATGAAAATGCCTAAGATAAATATAACGATAACCCCAAAATACTCAGAAAAAGCTTCTTGATTTTCTGCTGGTAAAGTCAGGATTCTTCATTTCTGTTTTAGAGGTCTCATTCCTTATTTAGTTATGTTGGGAAACAGTACACATTCAAATTTGTGAAAGTAAGATGAGATGCTTCAGTATCTTTAAACTACGGAGAACTCTTCTGAAAGAGGAAGTTGGGTAAGGAAGGGATATTTGGGTAAGTGCCATGCTCAATGAATCATCATTTTTTGATGACAAACCTCTTAAAAGCACAACAGAAGAATCTATTCACATTCATCTACAGACCTGCTGATGTTGCGGTGTCTTAGGAATCTTTATAATGGACTAAAGTAATCTCATGCTTATTCAGTGCCTTTCACCCAGCACCACTGAGCACCCACAGCTTCTGTAACAGTGATCGTAGCCGTCTTCCGTAAAGGTGGACAGAAGCTATTTGCCCCACTCCACATCGCCCCCTCAGTTCCTGAAGCCAAGGTCTCCACCTTGGTCCCACCTCTCCCTGCCACCAGAGGATGCCATCTCCCCACGCGTAGAGGCCCTCGCTCACACCGAAAGCACCTCCTGTCTTCTTTGATAAGCTAAAAGAAATGAGTTCTCCTTGGCAGCCAAGACAGTTAACCACATCATCTAATCTGGGAGTTATTTAGTACCCAAAGACCCATAGCTTAAGCTGCCTTCATAACTAACAGAGCAGTGGTTCCTTAAATTTGTTTATGTGATCAATTTGCAAAAATAATACAAGGAAGAAACTCCTGCATCAGCTCATGCAATTCTGCTCATCTAGCCCATGCCTGTTCTCACAGACCAGAGCGCTGGAGATATGGTTGTGCTGATGCCCGGTGTTTTTATTCGGCCGCACGTTTTCAAATGAAGCAACATGACTGCAATTTATCCTCGTTAAAAATTATCTTGGGGGAAAAAGTAATTTTATTTTCACATCAAGATCCCTGTCACTGAGCGCCCCACTGAGTACCTGGGACGCGGCCGTTCCTTGAGTGCAGCCTTTTGGAGAGCAGCAAATTAAGTGATGTTTAAGCCGCTGATTTTCAGCAAACATCATACGCTAGGACTGTGGCACCCAGGAGTGATACTGAGCATCGTTTCCACAAAAAGATATTTTCAGTGGAAACTTGGCTGCTGGCCACTGAAAGAAAATCCATCTTCAGGGACATATTAGTACAAATTAACCTGCATCTGCAATCCTATAGCCATTAGAGTGGTAATTAATTGGCTTTCAGAAGTGGGAAGCAGAGGCATGCTGAATAGACAAATTCACCTTGGTAACAGATTTCCCTCCCAGCAGGAGCTATCAAAAAAAGCTTCCTGCTAAAATTCTCTCACCTCCTACAGCAATACAGTGTCTGCACATCGGTACCGCTCCCGCTGCCAGGTGAAGGACAGATCCTTACAAGTCCCTAAAATTGCTATTACATTTCTGTCTGTATCAAAGTGAGAAAGGCTGCTTTGTGACAGGAATAGCTCAGCTTCATAAAGTGCTATTTAATCACTGGAATAACTCAATGCCTGGTTACCAATATGAGACACATTCACTTGGTACTTTAAAAAAAAACCCTTGTGCTTTTGTCTCAAGCGGAGTTGGGATACACAGATTCCTGCATACTCTTCCTTGAGACATTAATCACCAGTAAATCACCCACACAGCCAAAACAATTTTAAAACATTTTTTTTTCAAACCCAAAAGTTAAAACCAAACAAAATTTAGGGGTCAGGAAGATTCAAATAAATGAACCTTAAGGGAACTTGCAGCATGCAGCAGTGATCCCAGACAGAGCGGGCAGCTTCCAGGAAAGCAAGCGCGGCAAACCCAAACGGCAGAGGCAACCCAGCACAGCTAACAGGCCAGGAACTCAGAAGAGGACTTAAATATCAAAGCTACGTTTAAAGGAGCAAGCTCAGCCATCACGTCTGACTGGAACTCAGCAGGCTCAGCCACAGCTCCTGCTTGTCACGTTTACGTCTCCGTTCAGCTTGTCTTCACAGCAGCCACCTGAAGCACCCAGCTGCGGGCAAAGGAAAGGAGAAGGAGGTGCAGGTGCCCTGTCAGGCAGGCTTCAGGCCCCAGGGAGATGCCGTGCGACAGCTAGCCAAGCTGTTCTAGCTCCAACAGCAGCTCTCTTAGAAAAAGCAGGCTGCCTGCAAGGCTTCTCCCACCACAGCAGGCTTTCCAGCCCTCTCTTTTTGTATTTAAACACATTAAGCAACTGGTTTCCTGTAGCAGTTTCAACGTTTGAGGAATTAATAGCTGTTAACAGCAGGCACTAGAAGACTACTGCTCAAGTTAACTTCCAGCAGTAACGAGAGGTGGTGGTGAACATAAGATGCATCGCAAATCCTTGCACCGAGCGCGGATGAAAGGCAAAACCCAACCATGCTGAGACCAGGCCTGCAAACCACACAGTTCCCCTACTCCGCTGCCTGCCAAGACACAGAGCCCAGCGGACGGCTGCGTGTCAACAGCTACACGTCGCTGTCTTGAATTACAGGCCTACCCCATGGGGCCGCGCAGTGAACGCGAACCAGCTTAGCACTTCTCTAAGGGTAAGCGTCCTCAGATCACCTCCACGCTCACGGCACGGCAGCGGCAGGCCCACGTGCGGCACAGGCGCGCTCACGCCAGGACAGCCAAGCTTTTGCACCTGTCCTGACTGAAGCTAATGTCACAGTCACGCGAGGCATCGTTAGTCAACTACGACCCTTAAAAGGGACCGCCATCCCACCTAACAACCCGCTGCGGCACGGGTAGCTTGCCAAGTCCAACCTCAGTCTGCCGCCCAGCCTCCACGGAGCCACAAAAGCGGATCTCAGCCTGGAGTGACCAGTGGCAGGACTTGTATAAAGACTCTCCGGCTGCAGCTGAGCTTCCTAGGCCTCCCTACCACCTTCTGTTACGTGGGCACGTGCTTGAAGAAACAGGGATACCAAACCATCCGATTACTTCTGTGACCATCCCTTTATCTTAGGACGTTTGCCATTTGACATCTAACGTATTTCATAAAATAAATCATGTATCAATTTTTTCCCTCTTTCAAGAAATGCAATTTTCTAGTTTTTGAAAACTCTACTTTGACCTGGATTCTTTTCCCCTGGAGCCTCCAAGTAAAGTCATTCCAGTTCCTTTCTAGTACACCGCTCTTTTCACTCTGGATGTAACCAGTCAAACACAGAATAAGGCAGGATTTCCTAGGCACAAAGAAACCTTACAGCATCTCCACAACTGAAATGCAAGTCAGAGCCATCAAGCTGTAACATGGGCAAGGCAACAGAGTGATAAAAATTACTGGATGTACTTTTGAGCCATTTCGTGGTCCCTAAAGGGCACACAAAACCTCAGAATTTGCAACGCAAACCAAAAACCCAATTTGGAATGGGCCCTCACACAGAGAAAAGTAGGAGCCCACCTGTGGGAGGTAACACATACCGGAGAACTCAAGCAAACAAAATTTCTTCCAGGCTTCACTAAACTTTTATTGGGGGGAGGGAGGATAGGGAGACAAAAGAGCGAGGTAACAGCGCTGCAGGAAAAACCACCACAATAAAGTTACCTTTAACTCAGCAGCTGTAGGGATCTTTTCTTCCAAAAACAGCTCCCCAAGTTGATCATCCGAGTTAGCAACGCATTCGATCAATTCCCGACGTCTCTCTGCAGCCTCAGCTCTAAACTCAGCAGGAATTTCCTCATGCCGAAGGGTCTGGCTACACATACGTAAATAACATAACCACTCCAAAGGAAAACCACGCGTCAGCCTTTCAATCGCTGATCGTTGTGACGAACAGCCTGACCAAGAAGAACTCACCATTCACACGGACGTTAAAAAGAAATCACGTAAAGATATCAAGATGCTTTAGCAGGAGAGGGTTCTTTCCCACTCATGGCAGGAGTTTGCAAGGGTGCGGGATAACCTGTTCAACCACCTCACCCACATCTCATCTTCATCCCAGTAAGGTCACGCCAAACACACACTATCGGTTCCCGTTACGAAGCAAGCCTCCTGTTTCTCAGGGTGGCAAGTGTGGCTACCACCCCTTCACACGACTCAGATAGCAAACAAATCACGCTGCAGCCACCCATCACGAAACCTGACCCTGCAGAACCATTTTGCTGTAACTCAGAGAGCTGAAGGGTGACACATCAGCAGGCCACATCCCTAACTTTACAAATAGCAGGCTTTTTCATCTCTGAAGAGAAACTAGAGGTAGCATCACTCATACAAAGGGTAGCTCCAGCTAAGAAACACGCAAGTTTCGAAACTTACCCAAAGGCACCATCGAAATACACAGCTCTTTCTTCAATCAGGTCTATAATTCCTCTAAAGTTTCCCTCCAGCCCAATTGGAATCTGAACGAAAGCTGCATTGTGTCTTAACTTGGATCTGAAAAAGTCAGCAAATATAAATCAGTTCAAGAAGAGAGTCATTTCTCTGTGCTCAAGATGGTCTTTGAACATCCCATTCCTAAAAAATCACTATCACTTCTTCTTTGGACAATGCCAAAAATCTACTGACGCGGATGAAAAACGCCTGGTTGCATTTTAACCTGAGTGACCGCCAGCCCTCCACATCCCAAGAGATGGAGTGAGCAGCTTTCATGGGAAAGAAGGGAGCGCAAACTGGTTTCAGATTAATCACTTGATTACAGGAGCTGCTTCTCCCTGAACGCGTGTTAGCGCATGTATCTCTCAGATGAAATCAGAAAGACTGCAGGGAGGGAGCAAGCAGGGCTCCTGGTATCCAGACTAGAAACTGTCCAACCCTGGGTCATCTCCCTGCTGTCAGCTACAGCGCATTTGCTACCAGGATCTAGGAAAAATGAAAAGGCTGTCTTCAAACGTAGTTCCGTTAACAAAAACGTCAAAACTCCAAATCTCAGTCACTGCAAACCTGGACTGACACCAACATTTGTTTTTCTTAAGAAAATGGAGACTTGGTTAAGTCAGCTTAAGATTTAACCTCAAGTCAGGTGTTATCTTCCAAACTGCAAATACAGACCCCAGCAGAGAACACTTTTCAATATTGTTCGTATTAACCCGCTAACGTGAATAGTTCAGAATTATTTCAGAAATAATTTTAAGTTATAAATACCTCAACTGTTGTACCGCTCTGGCTGGACTGGAGCCCAGCCTGTCCAGTTTGTTGATGAAGGTTAAAAATGGCACGTTGTAACGTTTCATTTGCCTGTTCACAGTTATGGTCTGGCACTGAACTCCTCCAACGGCGCAGAGAACCAGAATAGCTCCATCCAGAACTCTCAAAGATCTCTCCACCTCGATTGTGAAGTCCACGTGTCCTAAATAATAATAAAAAAAAAAACCCCCGTTACTCACAGATGATAAAAAGTAACGAGGAATTGCTTTCTCATAGCTGCAGAAAAGAGCAACAACCAACAGAACCAGTCTCCAGCTATGCAGAAAGTCTTACGAGCTCAATTTGAGTGACTAATGAACACGACGACGGCACCGCGCTCTTTGCAGGCGTGAAGGAACAGCAGACTTGCAGAGCTGTCGCTACCTGGTGTGTCGATAATGTTGATGTTGGTGTCTTTCCACATGGTGTACGTTGCTGCAGACTGAATTGTGATTCCAC
>JAAGAY010004974.1:0-19154 GCA_011801015.1 Ardeotis arabs
TAAACTCCGCCCCCCTTTGAGACAGGGACACGAGGCGCTGGTAGCGTTCGCTCACGTTTATTGTGCGAGGGCCCAGGCAGAAAACAATACAGAGGTCAGAAAGTAATTAAGCAAAAAATGGAGGAGTTATGGCCAAAAAGCAAACAGTACAGTACAGTTGAACTGATTTCCTCTTAATAAGAAGCTTTTGGCAGCAGAGGGGGATCTGCGTGCCTGAAACAGGAGACAGTGCACCTGGGAGCAGGAAACGAGGGGAAAAAAAAGACACAGAGATAATGCCATTTTTTTTTCCATCACAGTAAACACCACAGGAGGGAGTAACCAACCTTTCAGCTATAATTTTTTTTTTCCCCTTTAAAATAGTCTTAATGTTTTTTCTATAAACAGCAGAACTCTGAATAAGTAGGAGATGTTTATCTCCATAGTCAAAATCCAGCCAACTCTTCAAAAGATTAAAGTTTTAAGTGATGTTGTACTTACCTCAGCTACCATTTCAAAGCCAAAAAGCTGAACTGCCAGATTATGGCAAGAATCAAAGCCTTAGCTTCACGCCTCTAAAACAGCATGTTCGGACACAGAATATTTTTTAGTATTTAAATACACTGAAGGCAGAACACCTTCCTCAGCGTTGTTGGTTTTGGATCATCCTGCTGGCCTTGCACTGTGATGGAAAGTCGTTTTTGCACATTGGGCACACAGCAGAAAAATTACCGGTTGAAGTACAAATGTTTCCAAACCCATCCCTAATACAAATCAGTAAACCGAAAGAGAGTGAGTATCTGGAGATGCAGGTCAAACTTCCAGTTTCACACAGTTCAGTACAGATATTGCAAACACTTAAATAACTTCTAGTACAAATGTATTACTACCGATCTAGAAAAAATAAAAGCTCTGGGAACACATTCTGATGGTCAGAAGTTTTCTACCACCATTTCAGCAATAAGTATAAACAATGGCTTTGCCTTCCTAGCTACATTTTCCTAGTTCAAGTATAACAAAGCACTCATTTTAATAACAAAAACCCCCATATTTATTCAGCTTACAATCTGAAGTGAATAAGGATATTTTAAGATTAATAGAGCCACTCTCCACCAAGCTTTTGTTTCAAAAGTCATCATAGATAAAATGGTAGCACAGAAGTGACATTTTGCCATACGAGACCAACTTAAGCCATTTGAGTCAGTAAATCTGCAAGCATGAAGGTAACTATTCCACTGGTAGAAAAAATGTGCTCCTACCATGCACATTTCCCACTCACAACCCCAATTCCAGTTTGGCATTCACTACAGTAAAAAACAAAAAAAACCCAAACAACAAAATAATTTTGTCATCTTAAAAATGTATTTTATGATGACAAATTTCCCAACTGCAAGTTACTTTTCTTTCACATGCAAGGTATAGAGGAAAACATTAGTCACACATTTTTATTTTCAGATACAAAAGAAGAACACACAGTAGGAAATCCAAGTTTTTTGCTTTTAATTTACTTTCTAAGAAAAGATTGCCCCTCTTCAGCACGACTGGGTTTTCACATGCATAGTCTGAAGCAACCCAAGTGCCAGTTAATGGAAAAGTCAGCTTCAAGTGTGAGAAGTTTACTCTAACATTCTGATACTGCAAATACACCACCTTAACCAAAGTGTTTGATGTTCAAACACTTGCGGTATTTCCTCCACAAATGAATATAGATGTAATTAAGCCAGCTGAAATTCTATATAAAAGAGTGGGCATAGCACCCTAAATAAATTAGGCTAAAGCTAGCGTAAAAATTAATTGCAACGCAGTTCTAAGTAGCATGTGATGCATGGCTTTATTTTCTCTTTCGTCTATAAAAATCCATGCACACTCAACTTCTGGATTCTCTAATGTTAGAACAAGCACTTCAAGGATATGCATGATTAAAAAAAAAAAGCCAAGACAAGTAGTAGAAAAATGCATTTTATTTATATGGAAAAGGCTACATTTAGATTTGTAAAAGGTCTGTGATAGTGTTATGTTGCCCACATGTCAAAAAAATCAGTTGTGAATAGCAACAAAACGGTTACATATCTTTCTACATAGCAGTGCAATTAGTTCACATTGCAATAAAATTAAGTCAAGTATGCAACAGAATCAAAAACAAGTGTTTCTCCATAATCAGCATACAAAGAATTACAGTGCAAAGATCATTTTAGGTTTTAAGAAGTCTGCAGTCAGTCTTTAGAATATCCTAACGGGTGGGATACTCCCATTATTTTCATTACTAGCAGTTGTATCTTGTCAATACTGTGCACAAGCAAGTAAGTCTAAAATGAAATGACTTACAAGGTAAATAAAATATTTAGTCTATACAGTAAAAAAAAAAAAACAAATTCTATAAGTGTACTAACAAAATGAAATTTGAACACACACTTATGAAATGGACAACATACTTTAAGGACACACATACAGTATTCATCACGAAACCAGCTACTTTTCCCAGAAAAAATATTTTGGTTGCTTTACAACTGCATTATGGATCTTGTCTTCTGGAAATGCAGATGTCCAACTCTTAAAAACCACAATAAATGTCTTCTGCAAAGCATACAAAGAGGATAAATATTCTTATCACAGTCTTAAGGTAATTTTCGGAAGTTTGTTCTCCCTTGCTCCAGAAACACACTTACATGAGTGAAAAAAAATCAAGGGGCATCATGATACATTGAAACAGTAAACTGTGCTCCATTTCCTTCTAATTTTGAAAAAAACCCTAGAATTTACAGTACTCTGTGGTATATGAAAAAGTCTTCACAAGTTTACATTGCATATTTCTGAGTCCATTCTCTTGCATGTCTGTTGTATCTGTACGTGCAGAAAGAAGGCATTAGAGTGAAGAGCCGTTAGTGATACATTGACAATGGCCACTTATTTACTTAATACAGATGTTATCGAGCTTTTCACCTCTTGGCATTGATTCAAATAACATCAAAATAGCCTAAAAGCCAAGAAACACGTACCCACTGTACGTTCAGTTTCTAAGGTTACCTATCAGAGCTATTTAGATTCAAGCTCAAAACCAGTCTCACAGGTTTGTATTAAAATGTGTATCGTATCTTTGTGCTTATGTAATTTGTATTTCACAACTAGTTCCCCTACTTGTACCTTAACAGGAATTTGTTGTAAATTATTCCTAAATGTGTATGCTACTAACAAAATTCACACATTTCAGTTGCCTAACATCCAGTATAATTAACTGGTTTTGGAAAGGGTAGGGATAGAAGGTACAGTGATTTTTTTTATTCTTCATTTTGCATTTCAGAACTGGAAAGGAGAATTTCCTGAAAAGCATTTTTTACTAGATTTTAAGTCTCCAGTCTTTTCCTTCTGGTATGAAGCTGACTACCACAGGTAAAATGTCCTTAGAGAGTCAGTAACTTTCCCTCTGGTTCTCACATTTGTTACATTCCACTCTTCAGACCAGATTTTCCTTTCTTCCAGGTCCTCCAGAGAAAACTGTGACAAGTTTTTAAATCCATTTCTTAAAATCAGTATAGCAACTCATGTACTAACTGGTTTTGTTCTAAAGAATATGCTACCATACAAGTCTTTGGATTTTTACTTATAGTAAAATACCCATAGATACATGCTCAGGGGTAACCAGACATCTCTTATTTCCTAAATCCAAGCTGATATTAAAAAAAAAAATAAAATTAAGTGATCAGCATAAGAAGACAACTCAACACTACACATTCTCTCACTTTCTCAAGCAATGATTAAATTTCAAGTTTTGGAAATAGAGAAATATCCCTTATTGACTTCCTTCACAAACAGGAGGCACAATAGCTGAAATCACTATTAAGTAAGTGGACGGACAAAAGCTGAGACACAAATGGGGAGAAGCTGAGGCACAACGTCCTCAACTTGAACACTATCTGCTTCGCAGTACAAGCCACAGAGTTCAAACACTTCATAAGTGGGTTACGCTATTTGATTTTATCAGACATCAAACTGTCAGGGAAAAAAAAGGCTGTTTTAGTAATTCTTACTCTAGGGAGAGAAATACTAGACCATAGGCTTCCATGTAACTTCTACATCACTCCTCCTCTATCCAGTCCTCAAGGTAAAAGCAATACTCAAATCTTCATGGACCTGTGACATGTGATGAACCACAGGCCATTAGCATGCATTGCAAGAAGTCTTCAGTGGCTCAGTACTAAAAAATAGGTACCAAACAATTTCTCAGTCAGTTAACCAGGAACTCAAAAATTGCTCTGGATATCACAAACATTCCACAGAATCTGACGCAAAGAGTCTAACAATTATAATAGTTAACACCAAGGTTACCAAAAAGCAGCTGAAGTACAAAGGATAAAAAGCCTGCCCTAAACTACATCCATAACCTTTTCCACAGCTTGAAGAAGTAGTCAGATAAACAGCAGTGGCTAGGCTGTCTATGAATGTGCTACATGGCTATGACTAAATTATTGTCAAGGCCACCAGAAAATTTGTGGCAGATTCATTCTGGGGAAGGTTATTGCATTCTTGGCAAGTTTGGACTGGATGTATTTGGAAAACCTTAAGAGGCTCCTATCCTCATTACTGTCCTAAACTGATCTTGTGTTTCAATCCCTCACACACCTAGAAAAATCTACAGGTGCTAAAATCCTGTTAAAGTTACCAACAAACTCTTAGGAAAACAATGCATCTCTTTGCTTAGATATCCACAGATGCCATATTCAAAGTTTGAGTGCTTAAAGAAATCACTCTAGGAGGTAGTGCTCTGGAAAAACACTGCTATGCCAAAGCACAGGCCTTGCTAGTGACCTCTAAATCCTGTTATCCAATATTGCGATTGCAGTATCAGCACATACGCAGTTTTAAGACAGCATTTCAAAGCCCTCCTTAGGGGTGGTGTACAACATGGAGTCATCAAGCCTTAAAGCTGAACTTTGGGAAATCCAAGTGGTCCTGCACTATAAGCCTAAGACCCCAGAACAGATGTTTCAGTCAATATAGTAATTTTAGAGTTAAAACTCCTCAAATCAAAGTCAGGTTTGGTCCAGAAGCATTCAATGCTTCAGTTACGTGCTGTCCATGTTACCTACCCAAGATCAAAACCTTTCTGCAAGTTCTAGAGCTGTTGTAGAAAGTAAAAGAGGTTCTTTTTCTCTGTTGTAAGATACAGCAAATTGCAATACATGTGACAACAGTTCTTAGCACTAAGAGCTGAATATTAGGCTACCTCACATTTACAAAATTGTGTCAAAAACACGTTTGCTGCTCATACTTAACATCTTTTCAAGATTTAAAAGATTTTAAAAATCTAATCCCGTAGAAGTCTATGAAAAGAGTATATTTAGAAGTTAAGATAGAAGGTTGCACAGCAGATAACCATCTGTAAGTATCACACACACAAATATGTATATGTTATACTCACTTTTCCTTGTCTGACTTGTAGATCTGTGCAATATCCGGTACTAAAGGATCATCTGGATTAGGATCACAAAGTAAGGAGCATATGGACAATAAAACTAAATAAAAGAGACACTAGATTAAACAAGTTAGTTTGCTTTATTTCTATAATCCTTTAATATATTCCAGTACTCTGAACAAGGGTGGTCAAAGAGAGATCGGAAAGAGAATGCGTATCGGTATTAAGCTTTTGCGCAGCAGTTCTGCTCAGAAATGTTTATATAGCATCATTTTTCTAGGTCCTAGGTAAACAACATCTAATTCTAGCCTAGAGAACTTGAAGCCCATGGACCTATACCTTTTGTAATGAGCTCTCTCCCATGTTTTAACCTATGAACATTAAGCAAACTACAGACTACATAGTTACATACAACTATTAGATCAAACTAAGCTCTTCAATCTACAGTTATTTAAGATAACGAATATTGTTAATATTACACTGCCATGCGATACTCTATTTGTGCATGTCCTCTGCTTCTGTGCTGACAGTCTCTCCATATGAACATTTCACTTAATTTGATAGAAGTGTGACTTCCATTTTGGGAAAATACTTCATCAGTATTATATGCAGATACTCACTCATTATTCCATATCCATTTTCTGGTACTGAACCAAGGATGTTTGATTTTTCTAATGTTTTGAGTCCATACTTTTCAGGAAATTTCTATTTTTGTGCTCATAACTAATATGAATACAAGAGTATGCAGTTAAACAATTCAAAACACGTTGCAAAAGGGAATTTGATGCTACGACAAGAATTTGCTGTAGAATACGATTTTTCTCCCTTGTTTTGTCTTGTTACAAAAGAGCCTCGACTAACACCTATTTTCAGCTGTAGCAAGTTCGACCACTCAATGCTGACATATTTCATTTTACTAAGTGCCAAATACACCAGTAATATTAGAAAATCAGGTTAGAATACTTGGTCACACCAATCAGAGGTGCTCTCAGTATGTTGTAATCCTTTGATTCAGTAAAAACAAGAACTATAAAGGAGAAACTTCCATGAGCCACTGAGCTAATCTCGAGTTTATGTAATATATAATGTGCAAGCATATTAAAAGCACGTCAAATCAGAACTTGTAAGACTAGCAGAAGACTGCTGCTCTTTATAACTGAGGAGATGCTCAAAAAGTCAAGACACTTACAGAAAAGTGCTGAAAATCTGAAAACTTAAGGAGTTTTCAGCTGGAAATGTCAACTCTTAAACACGATATATGTGCCAACTCTCACTTGCTAAATCCCTCCTAAATAACTAGAAACAAGATAATTTTTGCTCAGCAATAAAAGAACCAACCAATCTCTGTGTAAAGCTGATACCAGCTACACACAAGAGTAATTCATGTCTTCAGCAACTACATCAGGAAACAGTATTAAGCTTAGATTTTATTTAGCTTGTGAGATTACTGCACAGGGTTGTTACCCATGAGCAGAAGTTGCTTTTCCAAGGAGATACAACAATTGCACTTGCATAGAGCACTTGCTTGTACACCAAATGCAGTGACACTGTTCTAAAAAAAGGACATGTAATTTGGAGAGATCTGAGGCAATAAGCAAGACGTGAAACTGTTTAACCTTTTCAGTCACATGAGGACTTTCTGTAATATGACTAAGTGTGGCTGGGCAGCTTGAAGATGGGTGAGAAAAAACAACACCAGCCACATTGTAAGCAGCTTTTGAAGTGACACAAAATGCCTACAACAGAAGAACTGCTTAACTGTAACCTCAATGTTCCAAAAATCAAGTGTCCAACTTGACAAAGTTTAACTACAGGACTAGAATATTTTAATAAGTCTTTGATTACTTTGAAAGCAGCTACAGTTTAAAATATAGATCTCACAGAGAAATGCAAAATAGAACAATCTATCTTATTTTAAAATAAAGTGCAATGAAGACCTTAGCCCACACAAGGATGCTCAGGCAACCCAAAGAGCCATCAGCAAGCAATCAGGTAAACCCACACATGTCAGGATCGGAGTTTTCCATTCACATCCAAGTTAATTTGATTCTGAAGCTCTGCTCACCATTTTCTCCTCAGTTCTGCATGCACAGTCAGCTATAATACAGAAGCTGCATTTCAGGGTAATTGGACATTTATTATCTTACCCAACTTGGTTCAGAACATTTCTTTGCCATGTACATAATATTTTATATAATATGACACTTCCAACAAACTGTGCAAGATATTTGATTGTAACAAGTATTCCAATGGAATTTGCCACTTCTGTAACATGCAGGATGAGTTCCCACTGCCACCTTTAGACAGTGCAGTAAGACAAAGGAAAAGCGCCATGGCAACATATGCAATTTCATGAATTCATTAGCAAATCTCTGAGTTTACCTTTAGATACAGTCAGAGCTGGTGACCACTGTGATCTCAGGATATCAAGACAAATACTCCCATTACTGTTTATGTTTGGGTGGTATATTTTTGTTGTAAAAGCAATCTGGAATAAAAAAAATAAATAAAAACCAAGTAACATCAAATTGTGTTGATTATATTTGGAATCCTTAACATTGTCCCTTCAGTTCCAGTCATTCTAGATCTGCCAACACAATTAATTGTACAGTCTTATCCATTCATCCACTATGAACATGTATCCTATTGCTGGCTTTTCTGTTTTTAACTTCCAAAATTAAGCCCCAAACAATTAAGACAAAGAAACTGCATATGTTTTAAGTGAAAGGACTTACCTTTGGTGGTTTGAAAGGATAGTCTGTTGGAAAGTGTACTGTGAGAAAAAATACTCCCCCTTGATATGCACTATCAGGCTGGGGAAAAAACAAAACAAACAAAACACATTAATATATTTTGGTTATTTTGAAGCTTCCCTTCTGAACATAGATAACCTCCCAAAGCTGAGTGTGTGTCTTAGAAAGTACACTTTTTCCCCAGTACACAGCCCACAGTGGGCTGTGTATGGGGAAGGCACAGAGGTAATGGAAGCCTCCCACCGGCCTGCAGAGCTACAGTAGAGCCAACCAACACAGCTACTGAGTGCTGCCCTTCTTGGCAAGAGAAAGGGAGGGAGCCGTGTTTGGCTGACGGAGCCACAAAACTGCTGATCCGTCAGCTCCAAACTAGCTCCCCCTCAGTATCTGGGCTGAAAGGCGCTCCTGGAGCTCAGCTCTACCACACCAAGGGGAATACAAAACTCAGAGCAGGTCTTCCAAATCCTGTCTCTGTGCAACACCACATCTGCTCTGATCCTCCTCCATCCTTAAGCTACAAATATACTTACCTTAAGAAGTGGTTTCTCTTTGCAGATGCAAAGAGTAGTATTTTTCCAATATAACTCAGTTGATCATGATGACATCAGGGAGTTTTAAAACACACAACATCTTTGTGACCTGTACAAATCTGCCAACATGCATTTTGTTAGAGAACATGTGCACAGGTTTACGTCCAGGTTGCACATAGTTAATAGATAAAAATAACTTTGTTGCAGTCATCTTTTGAGGAAATCTTTCATTTTTATCAAGTAGACAAGCGAGGGGAAAAACCTCACTGCTAAATGGTACAGAGCAGTGCTGCAATTTTTGATTAAAGGAATGAGCAGAAAACCATTCTCATTACTTGGTATGTTTTGTGAGTAAGGTCTATAAAAGAAAGTGATGATGCCCATAGACAGGAGAAGAGGTTACCCTGCTTCCAGACACAGGAAGTGAATTCCTAAGGTAAGCTTTAGGCCTGTGCTGCCATCAGGAAACATACAGGATGTGCATCCCTATTTCCTTATGTTATCAATATAAAGGATTGATATCCTGATGGTGTTCTTTTCTTGTATCTCAGCAGATATGGCTGAGACAGGTTGGCAAGAGATGCTCATTCTTATCCTTAACTAGAGAAATCTGAGGAACCTGAAGCAAAGAAAATAATATTTTCCACTACACAATATGAGAAGTTAACTGCAAGCTAGAAGAAAAAAAATGGAATTTAAGTCAGGACTCATGATTTCCCTTACTCAGGTGATCAGAGTCACTAAGGACAGAGACATTATTGGCAGCAATCAGCATGTAAGTTTTTGTTGACTCTTAACTTCTTTCCTGTTTTGCTGTTCACCTTTAAGAAACGCAGAAGGGCAAGGGTCAGAATGACTTTGTATGGGAAAGAACACAGTTAAAGAAAAATGACAAAAGCATTAGTATCCCACAGACAAACTCAGTCGCTGCTGGGCCATTGACAAGCTGGACAAGAGTCCAGCATACCACGGGCAGATTAGTAACTGATCTTTTGCTGTTTTGCAGCAGCTGTGCTGAAAATGCAGAAACAGCCTCAAAGCCATCACAACGACACTTTTCTCCACCATGTGATGCTGCATCTCAATGGATTAAGTACTGTCTCAAAATTTCAACTTGCACAGTGATTCAGCTCACCAGCTGAACCGGCAACTCTCCTTTCCAAATTAGTAAATCCAAAAGGAAAACACTAGGAATACAAACTCCTTACTCTGATATTAGTGACCCTTTCCCTCAGGTCATGTTCTTTTTGCTAAAATACTTTTCAGTATTCCTTTAAAACTTTCTGTTCTTAAGCTTTACTGTCCTTTCTTAAGTTATTTCCTTGACAAGAGTCATGAGGTCTTTAGAAATCTCCCTCAACCCAAGGAAAGCAGGCCTTTCTCACACAGAAAGCAAAAATACCCACAACTAGTGGTCTACACTTTGCAAAAGCCATCTGTTTTGGTCAGAGCCACATCACAGCCATCAAATAAGCTCTGTCTAAAAGCCCAAAATCAGCCTGTGCAACTCCAGTCATGTTTACAGTTACCAACTTTAGCACTGGATTACATCCACTCTTCCTCCTTTCAGATGGATGAATCTTCCAGAATTGAAATGATCATCTTTGAAAAGCAAGCTTCACACTTTGCAGCCCACGTCACCAATTCAAATATTGCAGTTGACTGATTAAGCACCCCTAACTTCATGAAGAGGATGGATTTTTGAACAGCTACAGAAAGAAACTAGTACCAGACTACTATGAACAACAATACCACCCTAGGTCTTTAATCTGTACACAGCACAGCTGAATTTGACTGCCATGTTTACAGAAACCGAAATGAATCATTCTGTAACAAAAAGGGAAACCAAGTCTACTTTCTTAGGTGCTTGAATAATATACTTACAGGTCCCATAATTGTTGCTTGCCAATGAAACACTGAAAGTCAAAAAGACACAACAGTTAAGAGATTTTCTGAGCTTTTTTTGTAACTGAAAAAAGGGCAACTGTGACAATGTGCTACGAAGACCTTACAGTCATCTCCAACAGGTCCGGCAGAACAGTGGGCCGGTGGGTCTCGCTGCAGATCACTTAGTTCCTGTAAGAAACACAAATATTTGAAAGACATCTACATGAAAATACACACCACTCAGCAGCATCACTTAAAAGTGAGAACACAAACAGATTTTAGTAAGTAGACTTCTGGTATTTTTAAAGAAATCAACACTTGAAATGCTCATTGATATGGAAAGGCATTTTTTTGCCAGACAGGTCTGCAGCTAAATACAACATTGTGCTCTAAATTAATACCTGAAAATATTTTTAAGAGTGATGTCAAGTTCTTAATAAGCTGGATAGACTGAAGTAGGAAAAAAAAAAAAAAGGTTTTCTTGATTTGTCTGTAAACTCACTGCTTAATTTAGAAATTTATGTGCTAATCTAACTGTTCCTTTAGCTTTTGATTTTAGAAAAGCTTCTTATATTAGCCTAATCTATGTACACCAGCTAAGTTGAACTAGCTCATAAAATGTCTGCAGTCTGCCTACAGATGATATATGAACATAACATAAAGGAAAAATACGAAAAATATTAGCTCTACACCTTATTTAACATACCTTGATTTAATTCCCTGCATGCTTTTTTTTTTTCCCCCAAAATGACTACTAAAAAACTCCCAAGAAAGTTGAGATTTAAGAGAAGCATTCAGAGAAGGTTTTGTGGGTCAACTGATTTATTTTTCTTAGATATGCACACAGTACCAAAAATTTTAAATTATTATTTAATTACACAAAACCAGCTCAGCTTTTCATCTGATTTATCATCACTATATCAAATGCAAAACAAGCCAGGCATTAATGTTGGTTCATCTTCCTTGTTTAATTCAATATACTAGTTTTGATGTCTGTAATTTTACTGTACTAATAACAAACAACTTATTCCAATTCTATGCTGATAGGAACCCTGCTGCAATAAGTTTAATCATTATATGTAAAAACTGCATTGAAACAAGCTATAAGATGTGTGCTAGGCCACTGTTCATAAGTCACCCAAGTAATTACTCAAAACATACACTTTTAAGTCAACAATAGACACCAGCAGGTCTGTAAATATCTCCTTGAGTGTAGCTTAAGGAATAACAGTGGAAACATTTCTACCCAAAAATGATTACTCACGACAACTACTTCCAAAATCAAGGTTTAAATTGAAGCCAAGTTTAACTCAAGAGTAGAATTTGTGTACGTAGCGTGATCAGACCTACGTACAATTTGAAGGGTTAAAATGCTGCACTTCTCAACTGCTGTGATATATTTATCCATGTATCACATCCAGCAAACATTTCAACTCACACACGACAGTCTTTGAAGGCCCCAATTTAGCACAGTCCTGGCACCTAAATTCAGGTACACTTCATACCGGTCCACTCTTGGCCCTGACTTCAAAGAAAGGCACTTGCAACATACCTTCAACCAGTTAATGGAGCAGCAGTTTTAATACTTGCTCTGAAGCCGCTCCTCACAGTCTTTGCCATTTAAAACAAGAGACAGTTCTTCGATACACTGAAATAGCTCAGGCTGACAACTAGTGCTTCTTGTCTGCTGTTAACTTTATTCTGTTGATGAAATTATATGCTGGTACAGAAACAACACTCCGGGCTACACTTCGACTAATAAAGGCAATAGCAAAACTCCGTAAGTGCAGTTCCCTTTTTAATGGGAAGATTCAAATTTCACTCAGGGAGTAATCTATGCAAAGCCTGGCCCTTGCCAGTACACGAAGGGAGTCAACAAGTCTCAGGTTTCCAGGAGTCACCAGAGTTGTAACAAGCAGTACCATCAGCAAAGCAGTTACAGCCACTGTCTACTCTAATTTGCAACTCAAGATCTAGCCCAAGAAGAGATGATTAAGTCTTCTACACACACACACAAAAGAAAAGCCAGTTACATGAGACCGTTGGCCTAAAAATCACATGTTTTATAGCAGTCATGGCTGACTACTGAATTAAAGGCAATGATGGGAAAATATGTAGCTTAAACTGTTCAGAAAGTCTCTAATATATGCAAACATTACCTTATGCCTATGTGAACTGCTAAGCAAGCACTTAATTTTGGAGTCACAAGTCTATACCAGCACCTGCATTTGCTAGATGCTTTCTTCAAGATCTTTACATACCCCCAAACCACACAAATTGGTTTTCATTCACACATACACATGTACTTCAGAATCGGTAGGAACTGAGGAAGTCTCCTCAGGTATACACTTTCCATTTGTTCAAGCTAAAGGCACTGAAATTTGTCCATTATAAAACCCTATGTTTTTAATCATACCTTGATGAGACCCAGAACTATCAACTCCTGTTATTACTATTTCCCTAACAATGATGAAAAGACTCTCTTCAACCACTTTCACTAAACGAGAGCAATGTTCACGGATACATTTGGAGAGCTTCTGCAGCTAGGAAACAAAACCAGACCAAACTTCAAAATCCTGACAGAGCAAATTCAAGCCATATTTTCCAATGATAAGAAATAACGTACTGAAGCTAATGTGATTTTAAAATACAAAGGGTAATGTGATCAAATTTTGTGCATTGTTTGACAGTGTTAACAGGTTTAGCCTTTACATACAGAAGCTCAGATCAAGATGTCATAAAAACAAAACTATTCTGCTTTATACTGTTAATTATGCTGTTCAAGCTTCATATTCAAAGGAAAATTATCTGGAGAGCTATAAGATCTAGGCTTCGAGCTTTCCTACATCTTTCAAAATGGTGCAAGGAGAGTGTCAGAACGTCCCCCATGAGTCAGACTGACTGGCCAGTGTCCAGAGCTGAACACTGCAAAATAGTTGTGATGATTCTCTAGAACAAGGAGAGGTAGAATAACTGCTTCATGACTTTACATACTCAGTAAAGAATGAGATGCTGAATACAAGAATTCTCCACACGCAGCAAAGATGCTCTTCACAGGAAGCCCAAAACCTTGCTGTGTCAAGAGGCAAGGCTGAAGAGTTACAAAGCACAATGTGCTGAAACCTCATCAAGAAGTGCAAGAGAACTGCATGGAAGGCCTTACACAGTCAACACCAAAGATTTCCCTGTAATTTTAAGTTAATTGGTTCCAGTAGCTTTGTCCAGGTTTTATGGATTATCACTATACAGCTGCATGATGCAGGTCTGGTTACTTCAAAGCCTTGTCTACACCAATATTTTTAGTCACTGAGTAGAAAAAGGTATAGAAAATGCTGGTGGAAGACTGATGTACATAGGCTAACAAACAGGATCTATAACTCAAAGTAGTGCAGATCCAGTTTCAAAAGAGAAAGTCAACACTAGAAATTACAGTGTACACCAGTGCAACGTCTTTTATGGGAACACGTAAACCCAAAATTTTGTCTGCAAGAGATGCAAACAGAAGTATCAGTTACGTCAGGCACCAGTGAATGTCACAGCATAAAAGCATCTATCAAGTGCTCTAACACAAGCCACACTATCCCAGTACAGCCAAGATAAACTTGTACAGAGAAAACAGCTAAGCTGAGGACAGTGGTAGGAATAAATCTTCTAATCCTCTCAAACATGGAAAATATTAGAGTAGAATAGAACACTGTTAATTCTGTACCTCTAAGTGGTTGCAATGAATGGGTGCCAGAGCAAACTATTCCTCCTGTTTGTAACTACAGAAGAGCAGCAGAGCAGAAAAGCAGGATCCACAACCAGGTGTAGCTAATAAAGCAATATTACTGTAATGCTACAAATGCTAAACAACAGTTACTGGAGATGGACACAGCAAAGCCTCCAAATTATCACCTTGCATTGCACCACACACCTTGTAGAACAGCTCTGTGGGCAGCATGAGGCAAAAATTTAAATATCAAGTTTAACAGATGTAGAACACATGCTGTGCTAAGCTATAAGTGCTGGAAATCTTTCTGAATGTTCAGACTAGTACTTATTGTCAAAGTATAATACAGGATGTATTTCATGAAAGTATAAAGTTGGTGAAGACTGGAAGGCCAGTTGAACACTTACAGGCTTCATTAGCAGTCAGGCTTCTCTTCTAAAAAGCTACTGGAACAAGATTATAAAGGATACCATGAGAACAAGAGATAAATATTCTCAGCAGAGTATGCATGGACACTCAATGGCTATCAGCACAAATAGTAAAAAAACCAAACAAACCACACAACCCACCCCAAAAATATCTTTCTTTTTTTCCAGTTAAAAAAAAAAAAGTCAGAAAAAAAACCTGCAGACTATCTGAAGACCAAAATAAACTGCAGGCAGCATCACCACAAGCTATTTTAATTCTCTAAGCAACACAAAATCACACCAGAGCTCTCTTCCATAGTGTTATTTAAAATATAGGTTTTATATTTGCCAGCTATGCTCCTCGTTTCTTGCACAAAATGCACTGTAGACCACAGACTCACTTCCTACCAACTCCATGCATACACTGCTGCTATTATATTAATGTTTGGAACCATCTGTCAAAAACCCCCCATGATTATACTTAGACTAAAGGATTCTCTGTTCTTCATAAATTTGGTAAATGTAAAGCAAATATTTATCATAACATTTTCAAATATAAAGTTAAGTCTTAGTAATAAAGTTTACATAATATTTTATACATTGTTTCAATGCAAAAGAAAATTGCTGGGATATCACAGTTTTGAAAGTAAATAAAAACATTTTATATTACAGATCCAAAAAAGAAGTTTCCTCAGTGTGTTTATTACCATCCAAAGAAAGCACATGACTCAACAGTTTGAAGTCAAAACCTCAACCACAAATACTGATAGTTTTATTGACAGTAACAAAAGTTATTGTCAGTGTAAATTTTCAAGTCTGTGTGTCCTGTTAGTCTACACATATACAAAACACATACTGAAACAAACAGACATATAGCTCATTGACATATCTAAATGTTTGAATGCTGCTATTCTTTCTGAGTTGTGGGAGAAAAACAATCAAGCACTATGCATGAAGAAGACAAAAAACAACAGCTATTTTTAAACCAGTCTTCAAATGCGTCACAAAATACTTTCTCACTGGCTTTAAGGTCTCTTCTAAACCAATTTTTTTTATGCCTATAACAAAAATAAATACTAGTTTTGGACGTATTTCAAAATAGCCTGAGCCATTAACCAGCATAACAGCAACCCATCGTTAACACTAGCGGAGCTCCCGGAAGTATAGGATTTATGATTTATGATGAAAACAGTCTCCTCAACTGCAATACTGAACTGACAGGACAGCAAACTCGCAATTAGATGTGTAAACAAAGGATTCGGAACAGGAATCTCAGAAAAATGTTTCTGCACAGGGCGGATGGGCAGAACTGACCTACACACTGGCTTACATAACCTGACAGCCTGAATCATCTTCTACTTTACACAAAAGCTGTGGTGTCTCCATTTCCAGAGGCAGTAACAATAAAGGCTTCTTTGCAGAATATCCGTTTCTGACTAAAACCTACACTATTTGTTTTGTTTTCATAATTTGCAACATTTGGAATTTACAATGACCACAAAAATGTGGGTTGTTCTTTCATTGGTGAGTTGCAGACTACAGAAAAGCAACTCCGGTCCCAAGGAACATTTATTGTACCTCACACACAGAGTGCAGCCTGAAGTTTTTAACAGTGTATAAGTATACTGCCTCTCTTCCACGCTACAGCAGAGCAAAGCAGTGACAAGGTAAACTAATACCGGCTCCTCAGCTTAGTATGAATAAGAATCCCTCCTTCCAAGAACTCAGAGATTAATTTGTCATGGAGGTGGCACCGACAGCTGTGCTTACACCGCAGGGCTTCATGTCCTCACTGCTCTTCCACCCACAGCTAAGTTGAGAGGCTTTCATGTGCAATGATCAGCTTGTTCCTTTGTTATTCAGTTGCTTGTATTCTAAGAAAGCTCCCAAGCACAAGTCATCTTTCCATTATTAGTGTATAGTCTTGAAGTCTGCAGGCTGTCCTCCTTTGAGGAGTCCCTCAAGGCAGATCCATGAGTATGGGTCGGACCTTTAAAGGTCATCTACTCCAATCTCCCAGCAAGGAGCAGGGACATCTTCAACTACACAAAACTACACAGATCACAATGGCAATACTAGTTAGAAATTGGAGTCCCAATAGTACAAGACAAAAAATGCTTACTAACATTTCTACCTATTGCAGCTTTGCTTCCTCTGTAGGTGCTAGCATCTCGAACACACAAATTAGCAAAATCATTGTGAACAAACACCCAAGCTTGCGATCAAAATCCCTCAGCTGTGTTGAAGTACAATTCTGAACCACTCTAAAACCAGACAAGCTTAACTTGAGACAGTATGTCTAGACTGACAAGCTCCCAAGTAATACCATTGTGTTTTCTGACAGCGCTTTGTTCTCCAAAGAGTTCCTCTAGGCACTTTCTGAAACTATGAAGTCCTTACAGCATTTCCTCTCTTCCAGATATTATCCCCTCCTACCCTTGAGATACAGCACAGCTATCAGCCTTTATAGCCAGTCTGAAACATCAGGAAGTTAGATGGGATAAACACAGCATCATACAAATACATTTCCTCTAGCACTAAATTTCCAGTTTCGTAATTTTCAGGAAAGGTCTTCATATTACAGTGACATTAAGACAGTTTGTCTTTTCAAACTTCTCTTCATTTTAACTTTCCATGTGAAACAATCCTATTTTCCCTGCCACTTTCCTCTTCTACTGTTCCAGAGGCAGGCTGCTGGACAAAACCCTCTGGTAGTATTTTTTTCTTACCCTGGAAAGGCAGCAGATAGTGATGAGGGTAGTTAATGAAAAAAAGAAAACCAGCAACAGCCGTTTCTGCAGCACACTAGAAGCAAGAAGCAACTAGTTCCAAATCTAATCTCAACTCTTCTGGTAGGTCCTTCCCAGTATGTCTTCATGTTTTGGACAGAAGTTATTGTATAATCAGGAAATCTTATACTACCTTGAAGTCAGCATCCTGGTAAGCATTTTCAAAGAGTAGAAACAGAATCTAATAAGGCTGACAGGATGAAAGATACTCTTTCATAAATAGTCTACCCATAATTTCATATCTATTGAACACAAAGTTTTTAAGTGCCACACTCAATAGAACTGTGGTTTCCAATATGTATGGAAGTCTCTAAAGCAGAAAGAAAAGCTACACAGGGAATGCAATATGAAAAAAATACGGAGAACAATCCACAAACTGCCACTCCATCTCAAAAATATTAGAAGACCACCAGACTTTCTTCCACTTGCTCTTTGTTCACCTTAGCAGCATGAAACTGAACAAGAGAAAAGAAAAGGTATTCAGAACAATTCTTTTCTTAGAAATGCAAGGGTAAAGAGATACTCAAAAAAAAAGGTAGGAAATTAGAAAGCCAAGAAAAGGCAGAGCATTTCCTTAATATGTAGAAGTGTGACAGAACTTACTGCTAGAGAAAAATCACTGTAGTCATTTATTAATATTTGGTACAACGTTCAATGCAACGTTCATAACAAATACATGACATGAAGTAACAAAAAACTCCCCTAATTACCTGTAAAGGCATAATAAGATTTGTAGCATGAGACCTAACTAGCTACTTTTCGTAGAAATCCATCCAAATAACTTGTATCTACCATATAATATCCCCAATCTGCTTGCTGCAGGGTCAGCTGGTCATATAGAATTCTATTTCGGTAATGAAGTAGCAAAGGGAATCCAGAACAAGAAATTACATCACAGTCGCTAAACTAGGATAGCACAAACACTGACTAAACACGGTACGTCAACAGCAACAAAATACCACGTATTCTATAACACGGCCAATGCGCTACTGTTTAACTAAACTTCTATGTTTACCATCCATGATTTTTTTTTCCTGTACTGTACAATGACCACTTATGCCTCGCCAAGGAAAAGGAATCCAGAACTTCACTCCTTACTTAAAACCCAGCTATTTACAAGTACTATCCCTGAACTGTACAACTGGGATATATTCAAAGGTCATATGAAGTACTGGGCTAGCAGCGCTTCCTAAAGTGGAAAAAGACTTACGCGCGGAGCTAACCAGGCTGTTCACAACAGGAGTGCGGTTATTTTGGCGACAGATACCTCCCTCACACCTGCACTGAAGATAACCCCTTAATGCAATTTCGCCTTTCAGCATCACACGGAATCGGGAAATATCTCAGATGTTTTATTAACGGCAGTTTAAAGCCCTGACTTCAGGGGTGAGGGGCCTTCCAGAAGGCAAAGAGCCCCCAAACCGCAGGGAGACCACAAGAGCCACCCTTTCTCCACCTCGGGCCCGCTCCCACCAGGACAGCCGCGCCCCGCACTCCTCCCTCCGCCTCCTGAGGCGGCCCCGCGAGGCCGAGGGACCGGCTGGGGCAGCGGGGAGGCACGACCCAGCCGACGAAGGGTTGGAAGGACGGGCCTCAGGCGGAGACAACGCGGGGCAATCGGCTCCCGCGACGCCTCACCGCGGGCCCGGCCCGCCGCCATCACCCTCGGGCGGTACCGGAGAGGCCC
>JAAGAY010004974.1:19174-68735 GCA_011801015.1 Ardeotis arabs
GAGGGCTGACACAACCGTACACTCGTAGCGGTTTGCAGAGTCCCGGTAAGGCGGGGCGCTCCGCAGCTCAGTCCAACCGCACGGCCACGCCGAGACGGCGCCTCCCGGGGGCGCACGGCGGTGCCCACCATCCGTGTCACGCTTACAGCCCTCAGAGCCCGCTTTACCCTCCTCCCCGCCACTCAGCACCGGCTGTACCCGCCCTCCGAGCCCTTTTCTTCGCGGGGAAGTCTTTAAGAGGCGGGCCCGGCCGCCATCTTGTGGGAGGGCGGTGTATGTGCTCAGTTGCGTGTGTCCTCTACGGCGTCGGGAGCGATGGGGACGGGACAGAACCCCGCCGTGCGGGGTAGGGGAGCGCCCGGTGTGGGGGTCGTGTCCCCGTGGGGGGAGCGGGGCAGTGGGAGGTTGTGTCCCCGTGGGGGGAGCGGGGCAGTGGGAGGTTGTGTCTCCATGAGGGGAGCGGGGCAGTGGGAGGCGGCGCGGCTCCACCCCGCGTTTCGCGCCCCGCCGGACCCCCGGGGACAAAATGGCGGCGGGGGCGCAGGTCCTACCCGGGGCGGCTTAGATACGGAGGTGAATAAAATTCCCCTCCGGAGCCGGCTGGGGAAGGCGAGGGGCGGCGGCCCGGCCTCCGTGAGAGTCCGAGCTCCGCGCTAGGCCCTTGCATGCGGTTCGCCCCTCAGAGCCCGTTCCAGCCCCTCGCCGGTTTTTATTTGGGATGGGGGACGGCCTATTTCAGGCACCGCCGGCTGATTTCTGCCTTTCACCCTGCCGCTTTGCACTCGGGCTTTACCTTTTTTTCAGGCCCCGTCCTTTATATGAAGCCGCCGGGTGTAAATTTCGTAGCAGCATGTAAATTCCTGCGTTTTTAACTTATTCTCAAAGCCTGATACTGTACGATAAGGATAACGGTGATCCTTGTGCTGCGTAATGATTGACTTCAGCGGCGCAGGATGAAAGGGTTGGGATGGGTGGAGGACAGCGTGAAGCGCTGGATTATCTGATTTCTACTAAAAAAGGAGCTTCACCTGCGTGGCTTTGTTTTCCAGTTGCAAAGCTGCTCATGGTTTATACTTTTAAATAGGGGACTCCATTGAGATAGATTTTTTTTTTTTTTGGGGGGGGGGGGGACAAAACTGGTACAGAGCATGTTGGCAAAGGCATCACTATAGTCTAAAATGGGCTATAGTGCTGGAAGGCTGTGCTTATTAAAATAATCAAACTAAGGTCCTGAGGATGACTTGATAATGGCTTGCAGACATGTTGTGTTCCCAACGGCAGCTTACTGTCACTTACTAGGTTGCAAGAATTAGAACAGTTCCAGTATGCTTGGAATTGAGTAGAAAACTCAGTTTGTGGGGGACGGAGAAGAATGTGCTCCTAATCTGAAAATAACTAATAACTAATTTTCTGAACTGAAAATATCTCCCTTATCCCAGGAAAGCAGGGAACAGCTGATGAGAGCTGTCTGGAGGGTGCTTTGTTTAGGAGGAGGTGGTATATGCTTAATGTGATTTCTGTCAAGATTAAACTTGATGAGTGCTTGGCCACTGGCAGGTCACAACTCGGTCTTCGGCTTGTCTGTGTCTCAGGCTGATTAATTTTGGGAATCATACTAATGACTTATTCCCTATTGAAAACTAGACACCGTAAACGTCCTGTATTTTAGTGGGATTTAATTCCTGGCAGTAATTCAATAGTTAATTGCTTCTGTGTATATCAGTGTGCCTTTGGGAGGCAGTGAATAGCACAGCTAGTGCTTTTTGTTGTGAGTGATGTGGTTGTTTGCAGGTGTGACCCCACGCCGACTGTGGATCTGATCATGATGATTTGTCTTTTGCTGCTTATCAGCCAGATCCAACAATCTTTCTCCCACAGCTGGCCTCTTTACCTTACAGTTACGGTTAAATTAAGCATGTCAGTCATAATCCCATTTCTTGTGGATGCTGTGAAGTGGCAGAAGTGACTTGATCTGCTTGGCTGGCTGGCTTTTACTCTTAGGCATTCAGTACAGTCCATTATCCTGGACACTCCTCAGTAAGCAAGTGTCAAGTGTTTCTCCAAGCATGGCCTCAGAAAGGTGGCCTTCCCTTGTGGGCAGTTACACCCCTGGACTGTCATGAATAACTCTTGGACAATAGTAGCTTCTTCATTGGCAACAAAAGGGGGAGAACAATGCTGGAAGGTTGTAAGTGTGTCTGAAGCCAAAAGTACAGATCTTCATGTCTGGAGGTATTACTTGTAGCTAACTTTCAAATAGCATGAACACTTTTTAAGCAGCAGACAGAGGCAACATGAAAATTGTCTCTTAGGACTGTTGCGGACTAACTTTTGTAGGGGTGCAGCTATTCCCTATGTTGTTGCCAGTTCCTGGAAAGTAAACTGATACATTTAGTAATGAGGATTGTGTGCTCCTGGTGGAGCCAAGACCATCTCAATTTCTTCATGTGCTTGTCAGTGCAGATGGTGAATGTGTGTTCTTCCTGCAGATAAAATCTGAGTGCTCTCCTAGATCCTAAAACTACTTCTGTAGCCTAGATCTGGAAACATCCAGAGCCATTTTCTAGCTGTTTAGGGAGAGAAAGGAAGAGAAAATTTGTGATCCAAGCCTCTTGTTCATTAGGATATATTAAAAAAAAAAAAAATTCCCACTATCAGCTTATTGCTGTTCTCATGTTCTGGGTTTTTTCTGTTTACTTCTGTGCACTGCCTGCTCTCTTGGGATTGCATTCCTTATACTTCTGTTTCCTTCTTTCCATCTCTCTTCCCTTCTGTTCTCTCCTTGTGTGTTAATTTTTTCAGGAGTTTTTGCCAAACCTTTTCCATTGTATAGGGCTTACAACATTGAAACGAGTTTTCTGCCATTTTACACAGGCCTGTAGTGTCTTGTCCTGTAGTGACACAGTGCTTTGGTATTATACCAGAATTGGGATTTGTTTAATAATAACTCAAAAGTTGCTCTTTGTTTTTATTTTTAAAAGAAACCCTTGACATTCCACATCAATGTCACTCTGTTAACAGATGCCTCTTGAAGTAATACAGGCACGACCTTAAAAGTTTGGCAGCCAACTGTTGAATTGGCACCAGAGGCCTCTTGAAAGAGAGTTTGAAGTACTTAAAAACTTTTTTGAAGTGTTTCTCTTCACAGATGCAGTTTTATGGTTAATTTAGTTTGAAAGGTGAAATGGGCATTCCAGCTCTTCCTAATCTATTTGTGAAACAGACAAATGATTAACAGCAAGGCTTATTACCTCTGAAAGTTTGCAGGCTGATATAATTATGAGAGAGAGAGAGTCCATTTGTTAAATTCAAACAGCTTTCATAAATTTACATTATGTTTATTAAGGCAATGCTGAAATTTAAATAATAGACTACTGCAAACGTTGGGATTTAATGTATTGTTGGTTGATGTAATTTTCCACCCTGATACAGCTCCAGAGAAGTGATTTTTAAAAAGCTAATACAGTAAAAAATACACTGTGATCTGTTATAAGCGGAAAATATATATGTGTATATATATATTAAGGTTTTTGTATGTATGCAGTCTGCTCATGTCAGTAATGCATGAATCTGGCCCTTGGGAGAAGTAAAGAGTCATTGAGATACAAGATGACAATTACTTTAAATTAATGATTTCTGCTTGTGATCTGAATGTGCTGTGCATGGTTATGTGGTAGGTGGCCTGAGGGATCTGGGTTAGCTGCAGATGTGCTGCCTTCCAGATGTGCTGCAAGGCTGCTGAATTTTTGTACAGACTTTCCTGCTTGTGCTGTGAGTCGTAGAAGTATTTTTATCATTGGAATCTTTTCCTCTGCTGATTTGTTAAGCTGACCTGGACTTTTGGATAGGTGCAATAGAGGATCAGCTTCCTTAAGGTGTTGTTCAGTTATAGGAGTCAGCCTTGCTCTTCATTAAAGTCACCCTTTCCCCTTAGTTTCCTGAAGGGAATGGATACAGTCTATCACTGTCCCCTCCTCAGTTATTTAAAAACATTGATTAAGACTTGATCCATTGGTATCGCGTTAGCACCTTGGACAATCCTTGCAACTGCTGCTTTTCTGACATCCCCAGTATAAGCTATCCTCTGTTTTGCCTCCAGCTGTTGTAGCTGCACTTGACATTTCATCAGAAATCGCTTTAAACTTGTCAGACCCAGCTTGTCCCTGAACTGGCTGGGTACCTCCTCCCTGCCGCAGCCCTGCTCTGCTTGGGGAAACATGCGCAAGTGAGAAGGGGAAAGGGTGCCGCAGACTCTCTGTGATGGCTTTCCATGGGAGGACCTGCTGCCTCTGATGTAAGATGTGGCTGTCGTTTGAATTAGTTTGGGCTGTTTTGCTAAATTAAAGCAGATTTTCACAGAATCCAGCATATGTTGGTCTCTTCTACTTTATTGACTAAGAAAATGATCTCTGAAGGATTTTTGCATCTTTTACTCCTTTAGTAAGACTCTAAAGGAATGCCTTCCTTCCCTGAGCTTACAGGGCTTCAGACTTCATACAAATATTTGTCTAATTCCATGTATTGCCACATCCAGACCCTTGTGGATCAGCATAGTGCATATGAGTTAACATAGTGTTTTAGCTGAGGAAAGGGCTTGGTATGAATTGTGGAAGAGGCTGTGGGACAGGGCAAAAATACCTTTTTGATCCTTTTAGTACCAGCTCACAGTGGCAATACAGCAAGTCAGCCATGGAAAGCAGCAAGAACTAACAAAGGCTTTTTGTTTCTTCTTACCCTTTAGAGTTAATGTAGTAATGTCTCTTGCTCCAAAGGTTCCATGTGGCTTGGTGTCTTTAAAATCCAATGAAGGGCAAGATATAAATTCTCAACTGGAAACTTTTAGGTTTTTTTTACGTTGTGTAAATGTGCTAAAATTTAAATCCCTGTTTGGTTTTTTATTTGCCCATAGAGTCAGCTGAATTCTGTAGGTACACGTTAGGAGTACATGTGTGAGTAGAAGTGGTGGATAAAAAGAAAAAAAAGGAGCAGCTGCCTGCAGCTCTGAGAGAAATGGCCAGGGGTGTTGCCACAACGAGAACCTTCGGGCCAAAGTCCAGCGTATTTTCATGACGCAGAGAGGAAACAACAGAATCACAAAAAAATTGGAAAACTCCTTGCAGAAAAGGAAATGATACCAAGTGAGCGAGACTGCAAAGATTTTTGAGATACATGGAGGGGAGGAAAAGTGAGGATGGGAGGTGGTGGAAAGAGGACTTTTTAATGGAAGTTGTCTTTCAGAGTCAGGACCTAATCGAGTTAAAATACCAGTACCCATACCTTGGGGGGAATCCTCCTTGGGTCACTGATGCTGAGCATTTTTCTTCAGTGACTTTCCTGCAACTGAAACTAACAACAAGGGGAGTCTGCTGCTACAGGGTGTACTTAGAGCTGGTTTAATTTGCTGAACTTGGGAATGCTGTACTACCAACGTTGTTATCGCAGATTCCCAAACAAAAGGTTAAAAGAAAACCCCAGACCCTTCCAGGTTCATCCTCACCCTTGCCTAGAAGGAATTGGGGTGAAGGAGAACTCTGATTAGGAGAAAGGAGGAGATTAACTAGGTGAGAGTCAAAAGAACATATTCTTCTCAAGTGCTGCGCTAATACTACAGAACAAAAAGGTCTGTTGGAAAGTAGAGGGGTTGCCACAAGCATGAAGACATTTAATACTGAGCAGTTTTAATGGAATGTTGTGGTCAGAAAGTGACAGTTGCTCTTTTTTTCTTCTCTTTTTTTTTTTTTTTCCTCTAGTTGAATGGATTGCTGCAGTCTCCTTAGCTGCTGGAGCAGCTGCTGTTGGATATCTAGCTTACAAAAAATTTCTCTCTAAAGACAAATGCTGCAAAGCAATGGTGAATCCCCATATCCAGAAGGATAACCCCAAGGTAGTCCATGCATTTGATATGGAAGATCTGGGAGACAAGGCTGTGTACTGTCGTTGTTGGAGATCAAAGAAGGTAAGAGAAGAATAAATGGTCCAGTTTCATTCATGTGCATGCCTCTTTCAACAAAACTATTTTCAAACTGCTTTATTTAGAGGAAACTAACTGCTTTTTGAGAAGCCTCTTGGTATACCAGAGCTGGTGTCAAATTTTCACTTGCAGTGTCTGACCCCATCGTCAAATCTTGTAGATGGGGTGAGTGTGGAATTGCTTTGGGAAGAGCCTGACTTGCCCAGATTTGTTAGGAGAACTGCTGTTCTGTCCTGAATTTATTGTTGTAGTACTGCTGTGTACTGTAGATAGCTGCCTTTTGCCACACGGATGAGTACAGCGGTGATCTATTTCAAGTGGTGATGAAGGTAAAGTAAAAAGAAGTCATTGTGGTAAAAAGCTTTTGAAGAATCTAGACAGATGAACTTAATGCAGTTGTGCCCTAGCAACGCAAAATAGTTATATGTGTAATCCTAAAGTAAAGCCAGTGAAATAATGATGGCATACTTTAAGCCTTTGTTTTTAAGCAATTAAAAGTCTGGCCTAGACACTAGTCCAACTTAATTTGCGTATGAAGTTGGGTTGCCTCAGTTGCCTAAAATTAGTGGTAAGCATGATAGTACTTTTCAGAACTATCACTATGGCTAAATTATACAGATCTCAGCTATGCCAAATGTTGTACATCTCTACCTCAGATTTAAATGGGATTTTACAGTGTTATTGAACTGCCATGAGGGACAGCTTCAGAAAAGAAAAAGGGGGAGGAGAAAGGCTGCTCTAAGTATCTGCACTTTGTTTTAATATCTGAATCTAAGTTTACTTCAGGTTACAGTAGTATAGGCACCTCCTTCAATGCTTATGCAAAAAGAAATAATCCTAATTTGAACCTTGGTGTTACTTTCTGCTCCCTACTCTCTTTTCTAAATGGAAATGGAAGATAGTGTCTGATTTTAGTGGTTGCATTGCAGTTCTTGACAGTCAAGTGGAATAAGCTGAGCTGTCCAGATCACTGCACAATTCCCGCAGGATGTGAGCTTTGGCTGCTATTGCTAGCCTGCTTTATCTTAATCTCTTAATCAATGATCAGCATGGCCCAGGATCCACCTATTCAGTATCTGGTCTTCAAGGTGACCAAGTGGATGCTCTGAAAAACTGGTGGTGGGTTTGTTTGGTGGTTTGGTTTTTTTTGTTTGTTTTTTTTTTTTCTGTAGTGTGGTGGGTTTTTTGTGTTTTTTTTTTTTTTTTTTTTTTCTTTTCTGAGAAGCTCAAGTCTAGTGTCCTAGTCCCTAGGAGCCAGTATTCTGAGATCAGCTGACCCAGCGGATGAATTCAGAGCAGTCAAGAGTTGGTAGCTGTTAAAGATGTCTTGATGCTATCTGAAGCCTGTGAATCCCACCATTTTTGTTACTTGCAAACTTGAAGTTGGTGTTGCTGTAGCTGGACATTGAGCTTACCTTCTTGGGGCATGTGAGATGTTAATGTCTGATTGAAGCTGTGTTGATGCTTCTGTGAAGACCAGTGAACTGTGGTGTTGCATGGAAAAACAACTGGCCTAGGAACATCTGGGTTGGAAGCTGGTCAGTGTCCCATGAACATACAGTCTTGTTTGCTCAGATTTTTTCCAAGTATCTGTCAGTATCTACTCACTGAGTCACAAATGACTGATTTGATTATGAAGTTCCTGCATGAATCAGCTTACATGAGTATTCTGCAAATTCAGAGTTTCTTTATTTGGAAACATCACCTGCCATTTATAGTGTGGGTTTTGACATTTTGTAGCTTTGAAAAACAAAAAACCCTACCTCACCTTTATTCCTCCCCCAACATGCTACCCTACAGGGTATGTGGCTTTATTTTTAGAGCTCTAGGAAATTTTTTTTGCAAGTATATTGTTTTCATTATATTGTTTTCGTGAAGTACTTTGAAATATTTTATTCTAATTAAGCGTGGGTGATAGGATGGTAACTTTTTTCAAGGGCTATGACTGAGGCATGAACATTGGGATCAGTGGAGCGTCGAAGACTCTTTGATTGTGACTGTACTGCGAGGGAATATTGCTGTTGCAAAGGCAAAAGCTGAGTAACGCCCCACTTCGATTCCCATTATTTTAAGCAAGCAAAATAGCAACTGGATGCAAAACACTGGTGTGTGATTTCTGTGGTCATCTGCAGAGTTTTCTCTGCAGCGGAGGCATAGCCCTGAAAATGCATTCTTGAGAAGTGATGGGATCTAACCTCACTCTTGTGGTTCGCAGAATGTCCTTTGGCTCTTGCACGTGAAAAGAGCTGCCCAGGAACAGAGCAGTTGTGACTGGTCTGGCACCTGGGCAGTTACAGCTAGCTAAAGGAGTCCCTGCTGGTCTTGCTCTGATCAGGCTGTTTCAGGGTGGTTTTTTTTATGGGACAAGCAGTTCTTCAAATTACTTCCTCAGTCCTACCCTTAAAACCCCCTGATGATTAGCCATGTCAGTTGGAAGTGCAGTTCATTTCCATCAGCAGGTCAGGATCCTAATGCAGAAGCCAGCTTGCGCAAGGAGACCTTTGTGTCGATGAGATAAGCTAGCTGCGTCAGGATGAAGCAAAGGCAGCCTGCCACTCTGGACACAGGACTGATATGTAGGTGTCTCTCTTAAATAAGAGATGAGCTAGGGAAACTGTCCTTTTTTTATCATGTGCTACAGAAAACCAGGAAAAAAACCACCAGCTAAGGATCTCCTCCTGTTTTTCTTCCTCGCCCCACTTATCTTCTCTAACTGCACGCAACTCTGGCTCTTGCCTGGGAAAACAGAGTGTGGGACAAGGTTGAGAGCAAGATACTGCAGGTATGTTACAGCTGAAGCTCTGCTTGGGCTGCATTTTCCTCATGCTGGCCTGAGGCAGGAACACAAAATAGAGTGGAATAGAGTTGCTGCTTTTTCTTAACGAGCCTCTTGTCCACTCTGCGCTTGTATGGACAAAACTAGTGTTCAGCCAAAATTCAGGGAGACCTGAGACACCAACACAAAAGGTACAGTCTGCTGTCGCAGTGGATTTAATGAGAAGATGTTCTAATGAACTTTCAATCTAGGTTCTTAATTCTGATTCTGGATGTACTTTAAATGTGTTTATTATTTCTCTTTTCAGTTCCCGCTGTGTGATGGCTCTCACACAAAGCACAACGAGGAAACTGGTGACAACGTTGGGCCTCTGATCATCAAAAGGAAGGAGGCGTAGAGTGGACGGTAGAAGCTACAAAAGAAATATCTGACAAATCCTCTGCTCATTTGTAATCGGGGGAAAAACCACAAATTCTTTGTCATGCCACTGAAGACTTTCCAGTGTAGTTATATACATCAGGCTTCAGCATGTGTATTTTCTCTGATGTTTGTCTGGTTTTAATCACTACAATGCATACATTTCCTAAATAGTCATGGTTTAAATTTTTTGTCCTGTAAAGTGTGTGTACCCTCTCATTGAGTATGAAACTAAAATGATGCACAGAATGTACTTCATCAGAAGATAGGTATTAAATTATTTTGAAGTACACGTGTACTACTCTGAGGCTATTCAGTAGGACGTGTGTTCAAAAGGTAGATCCTAAAATCGTGGAAAGGTTCTGTAGTCACAGGTCTGGATAGATTTCTATGTAAAAGGCAGCGGCAGGAAAGAAACTATGGTGCCAAAATGCAGCTTGACCTCCGATTGTGCTGCATTTTCTGCAGGTGTCATGTTTGGCCTATTACACTACTGTTCTGTGTGGTTTCTGTAAAAGAACAAATTTAAAATTGCTAACTTTGAACAGACAACATAAAAGGCTTATAGCAAAATGAGGCTAAAGGGCAACTTTATCTTTGATTTTACAGCAGTGTTGAAACTTGACCCTACTACCATATGATACCAAGAACATACTACCGGCACTGCAGACCTGTATTTAGAGTAGGGTTAGGAAGATGGTCTCTCTGAGAGCTTTCTTAATAGACAAGTGGAATGATAGGAAGTGCTCAGAGTGATGGGCAGGGGGTGGCAGGGTTGTCTTTGTTGCTGGAAAGCCTTGGTTTCACTTGCAGTCTCTAGCAGTGAAGCTAACTTCCCCAGACCACAGGACGCTTCTGTGGAGGAGGCTATGTCGATTTATTCCAGAAGCTAAAATAAAAACTGAAACCCCACCCATCGTTAGTCTCTGCTTCATCATTGCTCTGGCTGGTTCCGGAGGACTCTTCCTGCCGCGGAGGGAGGAGACACACCTCTCTTACTAAGTGGCCTTAGGCTCTATGTGTCTTAAGTAACTCCTGCCTACCTGGGCTAACTGTTAATGCAGTTCAGCTATTTTACCAAAAGAACTGACGTGGACAAGGAAGGGCTTTGGCGACAGCCAGAAACAGCGGGGAAAGGAAGGATGAGACGAGGAGAGCTCTTATCCTCTTTCCCTGTGGCACTTCTCTGATATGGTTGCATTAATGGCTACAATGTTGGTTTCCTTAAATAGCTTTGATTTATCAACATGCAAATGACTACAAACCAAAACCCAAAGAGTGAGGTGGCAGTGGGCAGTTTTGTATTAAACCCGGCCCGTTAGCGTAACTGCAGCCTTTGTAAGATTGAGCTCTGCATCTCCTAGGGCAGAGAGACTACCTTGGAGCTAGAGGAAAGGCCTTTCCAAGAAGCTGACATTTTAACCTGGACCCTTAAGGCTTCTTCCAGGTGATTGAGGCAGTAGAGGTTTTTATTTAATTTTTTTTAAGGGTGTGGTTGGGATGACTGGTTAAGATGGAAGAAAATGTTTGCGTATTCTCAGTGTGAGACTTAGAGAGGCTGAGGTCTTAGCTGACTGGTCTGCACTTTGGTAGAAGGCACAAAAAGTAGAGATGGTGGCACAGAAGCAGAGAAAAGAGGGTTTGCAGGTGGAATGCTATAGTAGGGGCAACTACTGTCTGTGAGAGACCTCTGCTTGTAAGAAGTTAGTCAAATACATTTAGTTTCTATCTTTTCTTCCTGTCTTGACTGTAAAGGTACTTGGTATTTTTTACTTGGCCGTGTACTGATGCATATGGAAAGCTATTTTAACCTTTAAATCATCAAATACATTGCTTTAATCCAAAACAAAGTTATTTCTGTATTATTGGAATATGACACTGGATATTTCTGTATTTTTGTCAAGTACACATTTGAGCTCATCTTAATCTCATGGTTGTAATGTCTGTGTTATCTCATGGGTGTGCTGTTTCTTTCAAGGGAGAGTTACACTGTGAGTAGCGCTGTACACCGATGCTGCTGTAATCGTAAACCTGTGTCTGGGTTGAGTTTTCCTTCTGAGATTTCTTTTCCACTTGAGGGAATAAAAGTTCACTGAAAGCTGCATTAGTGTTGTGAGAGATGAACTCCTGAACTTTCAAATGAGTCTCCCAAGTCATAAAACTATGTCCTGGAGTTTGAGCATCAGGGAATTGGGCTCTATGAGAAGCTTTTGGTCCTGGGAAGCAAAGATGCAGAAGCAGTCTTCACTGATTTACACCCTGGTGAGTTTGTTTTGGAGAAGTGTCACATTTATGAATGTTGAGACCAAGTGGTTAAATCTTATTTTGATGCATGTGTGAGTTTGTGTAGTGTACCTAAAAGCTCCTGTTACTCATACATGTGAGCTGTTCAAAAATGATAATGAGATACTTGAATTTGAGTAAACAGGCTTGCCTGCAGTCTTGATGAGCATCACAGAGAACGCTTCATCTTTTTTTTTTCCTATAGTGCCATAATAGGTTATTGAGTTTTGATAGTCTGAGTGCTTGCCTGCTCTGATATTTTCTGAAATCTCTGTTTAATGCTTTCCTCAAATGATCCCTAGAATATGACGCAAATTCATTAAATCTTTGCCAAGTTTTGGCCACAAAAAAAATTCTTCTGCAAATGTGCAATTTTCACATCAGATTGAAACTCCTACATGAAGATGTGGTACAAATCTCTCATAGATAAAGCACTGGAGGATTCCTGTCCCAGAGTCAGACTGTGTTTCAGTTCCGCATTGTTAATTTTCAACATATAAGTGTTCATGAGGAAGGTGAGCAAATTAAAGTACTGATTCTGCAGTAATTGAGTGCGACTCATCAAAATCGTCTGAATGACAGATGAATTCAAGTGCTGCTAGAATCAGCAGTCTTGAAGAGGAGACGGCTGTAAGGTACAGGTATTTCCTGCATGTTTCATCCAAGCACCATTAATCTCATGGATAATTTCAAATGGTGGAGGCCAGCATTGCAATCACACGGTGGTCCGCTAGGAGGAAACAAACGCTGTGAAATGGATGCTCCTTGATGTGGGCAGTACTGGTTTTAAGCGGTTTTTTATTCATGCATGTATTCATGGGGGTTTTTTTGTTTTCTTTTTTTTTTCCCAGCACTGTTGCTGTCTGTCTGAGCCCCGGCATCCAGAAGAGCTGCATAAACGTGTTTGGGACTAAACAGCTTTTCATGCACGGAGGCTCACGCACTTTGAATCCAGGAATTGTATTGCCAGTTCCCTGACAGCCAGCAGCAGAGCAGACTACAGGCCCTACTAAAATTTTCCCCATATTGTTGCAGTTTGGACCTTGTTCTGGTACTGCTGTGGTATGTAAAACTTATTTTGCACAGTTGCACAGCAGTTAGGGTGGGATTTTTCTTTCAGTGTAATACAGCTCGATAAAGACATAGAAGCGTGAGTCACTGCTGTATCACAGACGCTCACTCCAATAACAGAATAACATCTTATAATAGCAGGAAGGATAACAATGTAGGCGTGAAACGAAACATTGGTGTTGCAAAGAAACCTTCTTGTCAGTTGGATACCCGTTCCCCCAATTGCTTTGTGCGCCCTGGCTTGTTCTGCCCTGGTTTTCCCGCACTGATGAGCGGGTTCTCTGCATCATTAGGAAAATGATAATTTTTCTAGAGCCATCATTAATTTAGGATGTGTACTGGGAGCTGCTGCTTGAAGCTCTCTGCTGCTTATTTTCTTCTGTAGTGGTGTTGCATTTCATTGAACCTCTGAATAGCGCGAAGCTTAAGATGTACAAAGTGGCTGTTCATTAGCTTCTGGGACAAAGCGCTTGTATTAGCCAAAAACTCCCCCCTGAGAGCCAAAGGGGTTATGTGCCTTCAGCAGACATGCATGGCACAAAAAAAAAAAGTGCCTTCTGCTCTTTGGGAGAAGCCTGTGCAAAAAGAAGGAGCTTTCTTGAGCATGCCAGAAATTACAGCTTTAATGTGTGAAGCATTCAAAATTCAGCACACTGCAAGGATCTCTCTTCAGTAGCTGGAATGTTTGTGCCATTCAGTCCAGTCAGATGGCAACAGAAAGGCAGCAAAATTAATGATAAGGTCACTGACTGCGTAACTTTTCTCAAATACTTTTCTGCAGCTGGCAAATATTGCCATACATGGATAAGACGTGGTCAAGACGCACTGTCTGTTCACCGCTGGGACTCTTGCTTGAGACTCGGATGCTTAAACAATGGCTAGAACAGATTTTCACTTCAGTAACTATTAAATTAATTGCTCGTTTCAAGCAGCGTGATCTTGCTCTTTCAGTCTCATTTCTTGGCTGCAACATCCACGTGGCTTAAATTACTTTTTAAGGGTTTAAATTCTGTTGTTTTGCAGATAAAGTCCAGGAGTAGAATGCTGTTTTATAGAAGAGACTTTTTAAAATGCCAGTTGGCAGTGGGTTTAGTCAATAAATAGGTGTTTAATTTTACTGCAGGAGGAGGCAATGTTAGTAGCCTCTAGGGAAAGACAAAGAGGCATTTTAAATAAACCTCTTGGCATGTTAATAATTTTAAATCAAGTACCAGGGTTATCCTACAGCATTAGGATGTGACTGGTAAAATGCCACTGTGCATGCCTGAGCAACCCCCTGACAGAGCTAGAAAGCCGTACGTGGAAAATCTTTGTTTAGAAAGACAAAGGGAATCTTTAGCTACCTGTAAGCCATGAGATCAGGAGATGGTACTAAAGACTTTGCGCTAATGCCTCTGTTTCAGAAAGAAGCACAACTTCTTGCCCAAGGAGGTCAAAGCACACACGTCTCATTGCCGTTTGCTAGGGCTGGAGGCAGCTAAAACATGTTCCACCAATTTAGACTCCCCACAAATCATGGTTTAATTCCATCTTCTGCACCAGTTAATTAATGGTATGTTCCTATTCTCCGTGAGAGACCAGGCGTGGAAGCTGGTCTCAATACGTGGCACGCTGGGGCTACACAGAGCAGCAAAACGATGCCTTTTGTCTTTCAACACTCTTTCTGATGTTGCCCAACGTTTTGTGGGGGTTTTTTTGGCTGCAGACATATGCTGGGCTGATGATCTCAGACATGGCATGGCATTTGACTGCTCTGAGGAGGTCAGGAGCATCCACAGACCTGGAGACTTTGTGCACACTCCCTTCTGTGGCTTGTGAATGAAGATGTTGAATAAAACCAGTCTTGGCAAACACCCACTGCTGCCTCCTCTCCACCATGAAAGCCCTTCCATTTGCCTTCCACCCCTTAACCGCCTCTCAGTCCAAACATGAACCTTTCCTCTAAATTCTGTGCTTAGTTTCTTTAATGATCACCAATGAAAAAATAAAACCCAAGGACTCTGAGGACAAAAGGAACTATTGAAATGAGCTTCTCACCTTTGTAGTCCTTGTAGCTTTCTAATACAAAACAGACCTCCCAAAATCGACAGCTGCAGTTCTGTTTGTAGAAAAGGGGATCCAGAAAATACAAAATTGCCATGAATTAACCTCACAGTCCTTTTCCAAACATACAGTATTATCTCCAGAGAGCGTAAGCTTTTGACACCATCCCTTTGTTTTCATCCTGGAAAACTCCAGATGTACTCGGTTGCCAGGGAGGAGAGCCGTGTCAGAGAGTTTGCATCAGTCAGAGCCAAGTAAAATACTAATTGTGGTGGGACCAGATGCCTAAGCGACAAGGCAGTAGCTAGGAAAGAAAGCAGGATAGCACCATTGAGTTTTACAGCTACAGCACATAAGGGTAGTTTACATTTTCCTTTACTTAACAAGAATAAAAAAGATAGCAGAGAACAACTGTTAATTTATCAAAGGATTAAAAGCCCTGAGCTGTTTTAAGAGGGCAACCTTCTTCTGCTGTGAAATAGTGACAAAAAAGAACTGCAACAGGGCTACAACCGCCACACTGCTGCGACGACATCTGTTGTGCACCAAATGAGCAGGACCGGCCCTCCTGCCAACAGAAGTAGTGCTGCAGATGCGCTCGCCCCTCCAGCAAATTCTTGGTTTCACTGATTGATGTGTCTTACCAGGACTGCACGTCCGGCTCTGTTGCAATCTGTTCGGCCGGCAGAAGCTACGCAAGCGCGGCCGCCTTCTGCAGGAAGTGGCTCTGCGGGCAGCAGGATCCACGTCGCTCGCGCAGACCTCGCGCCGAAGACATGGCTCCGGCAGAGGAGTGGTATTTTTGGCGAGATGGGGAAGAAGTGGCTGTGAACCATCCAAAGGGACACTCAAAAATCCAGCGGTGCTTGTTGTCAGCATACCTCTGGAGTACCAACGTTTTGGCCAAGATCCAGCCCCACTAATATGTTTACCTAACGTCCCCCTGCACTTCCACTGAAGTATGAGCTTATTTCCTGCACTAAACTACTGTGCGTCTTGCGGTTAGTTATTAACTAGCTGTTGTGTTTGGAAAAGGACTTTATTTCAGCAGAAACGGACTCTTGTAATCCTGGCGCAGTTTGGGGGAGCTTTGCAATCTGTCAGTGAGACATCCTCTTGCAGCCCAAAGCAGTTTGTGCGAAATAACTAAGTGCGTAATATTTATTATTATTATTATATTGTTAGTGTTTACATTTTCATCAGAACAGTGAGGTAAGAGTAACAGCAACAAAGAGTAACCCAGAATTAGGCATAATTGTGCCAAATGCATTTTTTTCCGGGGGAGATTTCCAGCCACATGCCCCTTCTTTAGGAGCTGTTAGCACCCCCTTTTTCTTTCTCTTTGAGTGCAATTGCACAGCCCAGTGATGAGAAGTTTCCTTGGGAATCTTGCTGGTAGGTTCAGCTTTCAGCGCAAACTCTTCCAGTATCACGCTCTGTGGAGAAATTAATTATTTGTCGTTTCTAGTGTTCTCTCAGTTTCGCTTGTTTTATTTTAGCGAAATAAAAATCGCTAAGAAGAGATAAGATTAGTGAACTCCGTGTGCTGAAGCGTGAGGGTGGAATGAGCAAGCGGAGGACAGTCTCGCGTCACTTGATTTCTATATGCATAAATCTAACTAAAGCAAGTACTAAGGAAAAGGAAATAGTCAGTGCTTACTTATTCCAATTACTCATGCTTTCGTATTTCTTTTAATCCCCTCCAGGTCCATTTCTGTTAGCTCTAAGGATATCTAGAAGCTATTAGTTCAGGATTAGGTACCTGAATAGCCTTTAAATTCCAATTTTTTGCCTTTTAATTCTTTTTTTTTTGCCATTAAGATTTCAAGCTGAGGTAGATCGCAGTGTTAGATGGGCACTCATGCAAGTCTGAAATGGCATCTGTGTTTTTCTCACTGCATTTAGACTCTGATCAAAGTGTCTCGCATCTCCCCACAGGGAAATATCTTTCCGCAAGGCTCAGGCTGGCATCCCAACCTCGCAGCAGCTGCTGCCACCGAGACCGGGAGCCTTCCCTCTGCCAGACACGTACCACTTGTGCTTTTTTTGCTCTGTCCTCCTCAGTAATTTTTTTTTGGTGCAAGGGTTGACCAATCTGCGGTACTTCTCTCCTGCGTCAGCACCCCCCTGGGAAAATTCAGCATTGAGGAACTGAAGATAGGAGCTTATGCTTGAACCATCTGACTCTGAATCTTTAGGGCTGGACAGTAACAACTGATGAGAAGGGGATATTTGGGAGAGAGAAACTAACTTTTCTGACCAGCCTCGTTACTTCAGAAAGGATCTTGCTGAGTTGTTACCACTGTCTTCCCCATCTTACTCAATTCAGAGAGGGAAACAAATTGTTCCATGAACAACAAACTAATGAAACTCAGTTTTGATAGATTTATATGCTATTGCTCCTTCTCACCCTTCAATACCCGCATTTTCCCTGTCTCCTTCCTGCTCCTTTGACACTTTAATTTCCCCAGTAAATCCCCCAAATCGCCATCCAGTTCTCCCAACCACCTGCCACGTTTCCCAACTGTGGGATGGGGAAGTGGCAGCACGTAACCTCTGAGCTCACCGCGTTGTTCCTCTAACGTCAAGGCTGATTCCTGATGTAGATCGCCCAATTTTTATAGAACCTGAGGGAACATTGTTTACCTGCTAAAATTCATTTTCATATCTCCGTTCTTGTTTTGCCCTTCCTGCATCCTACTAATGCTAAACACGACTCGATGCTGGCAGGTACTGCGGCAAAAGTGCAGGTCTGATATTCACAGAGTTCAGATAAAGGAAAGAAACAGCAAAAGGAACAGGCAGTAACTACAGGCTGGCAAATACAGCTGATATATGCCCTAGAGAAAAGAAATGTTAACAGTCTCCTACCCAGGCAGTGGGCTCTGGGGTCCTGTGAGTGAGCACATGCCCTCCTCTACCCGTGGGGGGTTAAAATTCAGATTAGGGATTAATGCCCTCACCTCAGAGCCAAGGCCAGCACCTGCAGAGCTTGGTAAGGCTCCGTTTTAGGCTGCTTTAAAGGTCCTCATCCACTTTAAAGGTCTGATGCTATTGACACGCCTCGTAGTCTTGCTGAGCGCCTGGAGAGAAAATAAACAAACCAGGGCATGACGGTGAACGGATACAAAACCCAGGAGGATGTGGGGCGCTCTTCTGGTTACCGGGACCCGGCCACAGATGCCCCCCGGGGGCGGGGGCGCTTTCGGCCCTGCTGCCTCCGCTGAGCCCGGGCTCCGCCCGCCACGGCCTCACCAGCGATCCGGGGCCCGGCCGCGGCCTACCCCACGGCCCGACCCCCCCGCGCTCCTCCCCGCCGCGGGCCGGTCGGCGAAGGCGGAGCCGGGTGCGGGGCGGGGCGGTGCAGCGGCCAGTCGCTGCCTCAGCGGCGGGGTGGGCGGTGCGGCCGCGGTTGCGGAGCGGCACGGCGCGGGGTGATGGAGCCGCGGGCCCTAGCTGCCCGCGCCCCGGCACGCAGCGCCCGCTGAGGCCCGCCCGCCGCCGCCGCCGTGCTGCGGCCATCCCCTCCCTGCACCCCCGCCGCCCTCCAGCCCAGGGAAATGGCCACGGAGCCTCCGCAGCCGGTGCCGCCCGCGGCGCGGCGCCTCAAGGGCGGGCGCGGGCACTGCGCGGGCGGCGAGGCGGAGGAGGAGAAGGAGAAGGAGGCCGCGGCCCAGCCGGCGCTCGCCACTTCCCCGGGCCCCACGGCGACGACGGCGGCGGTGGCGGTGGCGGTGGGGAGCCGGCGGCGGGGGCTGAACGGCTGCGTGCCGCTGTCGCACCAGGTGGCCGGGCACATGTACGGCAAGGATAAAGGCGGTGAGCGGCGGCGAGCGGCGCGGGGAGTGGGGTGGCGGCGGCCGGTTCCTCGCCCTCCCCTTGGTTTTCTTCCGAAGCCGGTTGCGGCAGGGCGGCTTTGGCTTCCATTCTCCTCACGTCCCGCTGGCGGCGACCGGTAGCTCTGCCGCGGGGTTGGGGAGTGTGGAGGGGGGGCAGTGGGTGACAGGCGGGAAGCGGTCAGCGGCGGCAGGAGCGGGGCAGGCAGGGCCCGGGGGGCTGAGCTCCCCAAAAGGCCTCAGCGGTTGAGCTTCAATTTAACAGGCACTTTTTTTTTTTTTTTTTTAAAAAAAAAAAAAAGGGAGAATTCAGGGTATGCTGAAACTAGGCTTTATCTAAAGGGAACCCCCAAACCTGTGGCCACCAGAAACTTCAGCAAAATATTAATTAGTAAGTTTTACCAGTAAGGTTTACCAGCCTGAGGTAATTTCTGAGTTGCTTGTTTATTTGATGGTAAGTCCCAAGCAATGGCTAGTAAGCGGTCTAGTAATACATATATCACAAGAATACAGCTTTCTTGAAGCATGCCACTGCTAGCTTTAAATTTCTGTTTTAATTGCAGGTTGAGGAGTGTTGGGCTTTCTGAGGAAGGTGCCTGTTAGTGTAGGCAGCAGTCGGCGCCAGAGGAAGCGGCCAAGTTATCGTTGCCAAAGGGCATTTCCAGGGCATCACATTTGGTGTAACTCCTCCTTCTGAGACAAATTTGATGTGTTTGACTCTCAGTGTGCCCTTTGGGAGTAGCTGTCATGAGTGCCTGCTGTGACATTGCCTTTGAACCCTGTAGGTAGGAATGGCCTCTGCCGAACAGGCCAAGGGCTGAACTTCAGAACCCCTTCCACCGTCAGTGAGTGCAATTACAGCACTAACGGCACCGTGAGTTTGTCTTATCTGCAGCCTGCGCCCACGGCATGCCTTGCTGCTGATAAGCTCTGCAGCAAAGTAATTCCTGTCCCTTGCCCCTTCTGCAACCGATGCAATAAAATGTCGAGGGAGGTACCTTAGATCCTCGGAGCTGTGTGTCTTCTTCATGGCCTGTGTATCATAACGGGGGGTGGGATCAGGCAAAAAAGGCTGACTTCAGGGAGAGTCTCACCTTTGGCACGTCAATTTTACGGCAATCGAACCAAGACAGTATGGGTGATACACCAACTCTATTGTGGGCGCAGCTCAAATGGCTTAGATAAAGCTAGCTCCCCTATGTCTAATGAGCAAGACCAGGTATTTTCCTGCAGGGTACTACCACGGTTGATGATCTCATCTTAGAAACTGAGTTTAGGTGAAGACCAGAGCTCCTCTGACACTCACAGCTCTCTCATTTTTGTAACTGAATCTTCTTCTTTTATTTCTTTACAGATGTTGTATGTAGGAGTGCAGGCAGTGGAGATGCTAAAGATGCAGGGTCATGTATAATTCTGCAGTGCTGCTCCCCGTGGTGTCTTTGTTGTGAAGCTAGTGGCCAGATGTTTGGATATATGTAGTTGCTGATAGCACTGGTAAGGAATACCACAGACAAGCTGGATGCCAGAATCTGAGAGAACTTTAAGCATATGTGAGGAGACCGGTGTGTCTCCTACCTTCTCCATTGCCTTTTCTGGCTTTTCCTAGTCACCCTTCCTGCTATTTTCCGTTCTGCCCCATTGAATCTTTAGCATTTTAAAAGCCTAAAGCTATAAAACCAGTGTGCCTTTTTGTTGAGATACCTTTATTGCTATGCATACAACACAGCAAACATCCTCGAAGGTTGTACCCAGCTGGTGTTAGTATCCGAGCTGTTTACTGATTCAAGCTCAGAGCCTTCCTTGTTCTGCCCAGCTTCCTCCTGCATGTCACTGCTGTCCTCTGCGCTCAACTTCCCTTCTGTCCCCACGTACAAACACGCAGAGGGTATCCAAAGTATTTATTAACTATTTTTGTTGTTGTTGTTAAAGTACACCTTCAAATTTCTCTGGCATAGGGTTCCCTCCCTCCTGAATAACCTTTCCATTTTCCCTTTGCTCCCTGTGGCTGTTGCTGCTTTGCAAAGAAAGAGCTCTTGCAGCCTCCTTGCATGCACGCATAGACCCTCGGCTTCTGGGCATTACGATGGACTTTCTGTTCAATGATGTGTTCAGCAGTGCTTCCCCCAGAACTGAGAAAATCATGGGTGGTAAGTAAAGTAACCACCTTGGGTTGTGGCTTAATTCTGTAGGCAGGTGGAGAGAGACAGGAGCTAATGGGATCACCACACCTGGCTGCGGTTTGGTGCCTGTACCTGCAAAGTGCTGGAGGTCCCTGAGCCATCAGTGGGACTCCGTAGCTGAAGGAGCCATTCTCTTTCGGTGTGATTTGCTTGGTCCTGCAAATCACAAAACTTCTAACTCTGGCTGCTGTTTTCCCGATGCAAAGGTTGAGGTGACACATATGTACTGGCCAGACCTTATCAGGTACTCTCAGAGGACAGAGGATATTTTCTAAGGTAAATGTTCGCTGTGTTTGTGCAGAACAAGGTTTGTCTATAGTTCAGGGAAGCATGTGGATTGGATGTGATTTTTGTTGTTATTTAGAAGAGTCTGTTTATCTGCATTGATTATTTCTGCAGTAAGTTTGAGTTTCAGAATGCTGGCAAGCTTTGCATGCAGAGCCATAGAGAAATATTTGTGAGATCTTTCAGAATTTTCGTTTTGCTATAATTCTGCTGATTCTTGAGAAATTTTACATTCCTCATTCATACTTTAATACTCCTCCCAATCTGCTGAAAACCCCCAGGAACACTAGAACGTGACCATGGCCAATGTCCATGTGACAGTATGATCTGCAGGTGATGGTATCTCTGGTTGTTGTTGTGGATCAGAGGGAAGGTTATGGAGCTTTCATCTTTGTGGTGAATGTTGAAACATGAGTCTTTGGTTTCCAGGCCTGCCTCAGTCACAGTTACAGAGTAGGTGCTATAGTCTGTCAAGACATCCAGAGGATGAGGGAACTTTAGACAACATCAGGTGATGTTAAACTCTTCACATGTATCAATCCAATAGTGTGTGGGTTCTTCTTCCAGGAATATTTCCCTGGTTCTTCTACCTTGTAGATTGTCTACTTTTCTTCTCATCAAAGCCAACGTACAGATTTTGAGAAGCATGAGTTGCAAAACCTTTTTCAGTGTTGTGATTGTTAGCAGTTCATGTTCCAAACACGTGCCATTCCAATACTTTGTGCGCTTTGCGAAGTGGTTTCCAGCATATGTAAAAGGATACAGGGAGCGGGGGCAGAAGAAGCTATCGTGTTTTGAAGATGCTGTGGTAGCCTGCGTGTTGTTGTGTGGCAGTATTTTTCTAGTCCTGGGAAGTATACAAAATCCAACCTCCAGCGAGCAGCGTGACTTGAGAGCCATTTTACACGGTTTTTTAAAACTACTCCTTGTTCATCAGCACAGCCAACTGATGAAACAAGTTTTCTAAGTCTGGTGCTTGTTTTAAAGTAAATATCTTGGGCTCTGAAGATTTTGTTTAGTTTCCAAGACTGCACAACAGAGCCCATTCAGAGATAATGCTTTCTAAAAGGTGAAAACACAATTGCTGTTCCAACTGCGAACTCTTTTTGGGACACAAAGCTCCTGGCTTGTTTTATCGTGTTTCCTCAAATGGTAAGCTGAAGATGGAACCTATTTTGGATACAGTTGACATTTTCCCTTCCCTTCTAAGCAAAATAAATTACTCTCTGAAAAACTATGAATAAATCCTAGGAAAAAACTTCTTTCACAGAAGTGGATTTTTCTTTTTTTCCCTTGCAACTGGTGAAATTTAGAATGCATTTCACAGAGACGCAGTTAGTTTTCTCCGTTCTTGTGCGTATCCATCTCTTGAGTACCCTCAGATACTCGGCTGCGTTTTGTATGCAGCTATTCAGCAATATTGCTGACTGGAGAGTCATTAGGGCTATTTCAGGAGGATATTTTGGTTTTTTTTTGGTGTAGGCATGATGAAGGTGATTGCCTGGCTGAGGTGAAATTGTGTTGTGATTATGGGTGATACAACTAGTAGCATCTGATTAGCATGGCGTGCTGTAGGGGTGCTACTTCTAGTAACATAGCAGTGCTCTTTCTATGCCACTACTATAGAAGTACATTCACAGGACATATATTTCTATTTTAGCTAGCGAGAAGTGCACTAAACTTCGTGTTAACTCCTTTAACTTCTTGGCATTGTTGGAAAAACAGCTTATCAGTTATTTAAAAAGGGAGTGTCTATGTTATCTTCCATAGTTGAATGGGTTTTTTGGGTGGGACTTTTAATGTCAAATCCCTCTACTGTGTTGGCCTTGGGCAGAATTTTGACCAGGAAATCATCTAATGGCTAGAAAAAGGGGAATGCAAGCAAACCTCTGCTAAGGGTTTTGTGTAGGAGCTGCCAATTTTTACTCTGCTGAAAGCAGTACGACTTGGCAAATAGGCTGTCCCTGATGGTGTCTTTATTTCTGGAAAAAAAAAAAAAAAGAAAAGAAAACAGCTATATCTCTTAAAACTAAGCACTGAAGGAAATGCTTCTCTCCTAGGTATCCTGCAGCATCCAGACGGGACCGTCCTGAAGCAGTTGCAGCCACCACCTCGTGGTCCCAGGGAGCAGGAGTTCTACAACAAGGTGAGGGTCCGGCAGCGTGGAGGGAGCTGGCTCGCTGCGGGTGAAGCGGTGGGCGTGCTTCCTGTGGGAGCACATCCTTATCGCTGCGGCTGGGGAGGTGCAACCTAGCTGTCGGAACGGTAGGTCACCCACAGCCCTGTCATGGTGTCTGTGTGCTGTCTGGAACTTTCTCCTCTTTGAATGTCTCTCCCCATGCCCGACCTGCCTCACTCACAGGATTCAAGTTTGCTTGTTTGCTCATGGGACAGCGGGGTTTTCACAGCATCTAAGACTTTATTGAAAAGCCTTCTGTTATCTTCATCTATGATTAAAGGGTTGATGTGTTTGATCCCATCTTTCTCGTGTTGCTGAGTGTCTCAGAATTGGTTGCACCTAAATTGAGTGTGTCTTACACTTCTGTCTAGCCTGGTTTATTGCTAGAAGTATTGCTCTGTTCATGGTATTAAACTATTCACTGTATTAAAACTCAGCTCCTTTAAAGTCAGTAAAAGTGAAACTCTCCAGTTGTTTTAACTTTAGTTTGCTGTATTTCTTGCTCATCTTCAGTTTGCTGTATCAGTAACTAATAACACAAACCAGGAGAGCTGTTGCTTATTGTCTTATGAAGGTAAACTGTGTTTTGGACCCTCTTTCCCCTACTCACCTGTTTGTTACGTGTTTTTTCTCTATCAGCTTGATAAGTCATCCCTTTTCATGGCTTATTAGGTACAAAGAACTGTAGAAATCTTCGTGCAGGATGAAAGAGGAGTCTTGAGACCCTCTTCTTGTTGTGTTGTTTGGTCTGGTTTGTCTCAAACCTCAACCCAAAGGGTATTGACTTAAGTTACTGAAAGACCTTACATATTTTTTGGAAATGTCTCACATTAAAACAGAGTAAGCACATGCCCTAAGCAAACAATGTGTTTGCATACTAGCATTACTGATGGGACTGCTAGACAAAACAGCAGCTCTTGAGTTAGTAGGAGCTCAGCAGGAGCCAGTTAAATCTAAATGTAAATATTTTTCTGAGGTTTCTCAGTGACTGTCATTCAGATGAGGTTAAGAAAGATGCAACCCAGCCTGAGTGGTAACTCTTCAGAAGAAGGAGAAAGCTTGAACAGACTCCTCTGAGTGCCAGGCTGCTTATTCTTCTGTGAAATCCATAAGGTGCTGTCACTGTCTAAAGCCAGCAGGTGAGAGGGGTCAGCTTGAGCATTGCTTAGACGCTAACCGTTCACAGCACAGGCTTTGTCATTTTGCCTGTTGCTTAGACTCCTGTGACAAGCTGTGAGGAAGACTCTGGGTAAAACCTTTGAGGAAGAGATCTGTATTAGTGCCCTTGTAACTATACCCTGTCATCGTAGAAGAAATCAGGTTGTAACTTGCAAAGCTAGCTTCAGTTGTGTCTTCCAGGCTCTTTCTGGTTCACTTCCAACACTGATTTTTTTTGGTTTTAAGCCATTTGGGAAAGGGGTTGGGCAATTATTGGAAAATAATGGAGAAAGGGAAAGGAGTATACACAGTTAGTTGTGCGTGGACTAGAATGCCTTTGTGTGGGAGAAGAGGAGAGCAAACGCATGTACGTTATGGAGGTGAAAGTACAGGAGAAAGGTCTTGGGGATTTGTCGCTTCTCAATGATTAACTACTATCGTGTGTGCTCTCGGGCAAGAACCACATGATGCGAGATACAGACACCTAAGCACTGCTTATGGTTGTTACCAGGTGCGGATTACTGCGGATTGTGAGGTTCAGTGCAAGGTACAGTTTCGCGTGCAGCTTGAGCTGATACAAAGGGTCATTGCTGCCAGGAGGGAAAGGCCTTTCTTCCCATTCTTGCCGTTTACCTTCTGCTGTGCTGGTGCTTTCTGGACACCAGTGAGCGGATTTGACACTCAGCGTGTCTGATGGTCTGGAATCAAAGAGACGTTACCACCTTGGAGTAAGCTAATGAGCCTCCAGAGAATGGGGGAAGGAGAATTTTACCATTCCTTGAGACAAGGGGTTGTTTAGAAGGGAGACAGGTATAGGAGATAGTGAGAAACAGTGCAGAAATGAAACAAGTGGAAGAAGACTGATGACTCCCAGGCTGTTACTTTGTCAGGACTAGGCAGCAAGTCTGTTGGTGAGGTCAAACCAGAAGGCTACCAATTGGTATATGTGGATTAATCGTAATGTTTTTTGCATTTCTGTACCTATTTTTTTCATATAACTGATACATTTAACCTGATGCCAGGTAGATATTATCTTATATCTGGGCAGGACAGTCCACTGAAACTGCTGGATTTGCCTTCAGCTGGATGTGTGAACATCACAGAGGGCCATAGTCTGCGTCAGCAAATCACCAGAAGTTTTTTCCCCTGGTTATTGATGGGTTATTTTCTGTTGAGCACAAAGCTGAGCTAGTAGAGCCCAAACAAAATGGGCGTCCATTTTGGAATGGAAACTTGAGAAAGACACTGAAAACTGCTCAGAAGTGGATGGCAACTGGAAGTTTTGAAGAATTTCAGAGGTCCCTGTCACAGTGCAAAATGGGAAAATCTCTAAAATAGTAATTCCTACTCAGACTGCCATTAGGTTACTTTTCTGTTTTCCTGATAGTATATTTTCAGTTTAGTGGTTAAAAAAAAAAAAAAAAAAAATCCAGCGTCTAAATACAAGTCTTCTTTCTTAAGAGATTGTTTCACAGAGTAAACCAAACTTTTTGTCTCTACTGCAGCAGTATGTGCCATTCTCTACTGATGGGGAAGTGGCTTTCCTTGATTCTGTGTTATGAGGGAGGGGAAAAATAAGAGCATGACAAAATTAAGGTGAACAGCTTCTATGATAAAATGCAGTAGAACAACGAGCTGTTTGTAGTCATTGTTAATAACTTATCATGTATTGCTTAACTTATCATTGGAGTGTGACTTTCCAGAGGTAATGTCTGCTTTCTATTGAGCTCTGTAAATATGAGTAATTATCAAATCAAAATAGTAACATTTTAATTTTGTTCCTGCAAACTCCCTTCCTGTACCTGAGGGCGTGAACTTCTTACAAACACAGCCTGCGTAACCATGGAGGGTTTTACCAGGTCTTCTGGTAGCCTTATCTGGCTAAGAAATTTGGAGTTTTTTAACCTTGGATAGCTACAGAATACTTAGTTTTCCAGAGGTATGAGCAACAAGAGAACGAAAAAGAATTGAAGTGGAAGGGTTGTGGTTTTTTAAGGACTATCTGCACTGCTGATCAGTTGTTTCCATCTAATGGAAATACTCGGTGAGAACGTGTAGGCGGAGGCACTCTGAAGGACTGCTTTTAAAGGAGTTTCAGGAGGGAGCAGTACACGGAGACGTGGAAACAGGAAGAGTGTTGTTTGAAAATGCATTATGATATATTTTGTAGTAGTGACCCATTTCCATTAAAGAAAATAAATTGGTAAAAGGCAGTATGTGTTTATGGTAGGCTGCCTACACATGCATGCTAAGAAATCCAGAAAAGTGGGCTACTACTCAGTGTGTTTTATTATTTGGCTTCAGCCTGCTTTGTGCCAGGGTGCACTTTTACATGCTGAAAGAGTCTGATTTAATTCAGCAGTACTGGGAGAGGGAAGGGAAGAAGCCTATCAGCCCTCCTACGGCGATCTCTTCTGGCAGATGGGTTGGGAACTGTGAGAAAAAGCATCCTTGAAAAGGTTAGTACCGTCACCGTGTGAGGTAAAACCTCCCTGCTTAGCTGGGTACAGAGCTCTGGTCTCAGACATGCCAGGCTGTACCCGAGAGCACTGTGTGCTAGCAGAACTCGCTCTTCCTATTTAAGAGCTGCCCTATTCAGCACAGGGTTTTTCTTAATTTGTCATGTCAAGAATGTAGCGTTGCAGAAACTACTGTCCTGCTGGTGCCCCGAAGAGGGGGAGGAAGCTGGAATGTCAGATTTTAAATAGGGCAGCTGCTTTTGCGGGCGCAAAAGGATAGAGCCTGGGTTGCAAGTATTTAAAATTGAGGAAGAGAGAATTTAGTTGTTGAGGTTACCTTCAGGACTACAGTTTCCTACAAGCTGTGTGTTTAGCATGAAGAGATGGAGTGTTTCTTATGTTCAGCAGAACAAGAGAAGGTCCCTGAACTGTTTGAAACAGCAGCTCTTTCACTTCTGATCTCTGGCATTTGCTCAGTGGGACTGTAAACCTCTGTTACTGTGCGCACCTGTTCTGAGCATGGCACACTGGAGTTTTCAAGGTTGCTAATGCAGTAGCTAATAAACTGGGATTTTATGTTTAACAGATCAATAAATGGTCCTGTAAACTTCTATTTGAATTGCTTTTCTGCTCTCTTACAGTGACTGTATGATGCTTGGGTAGTACACCTTCCCTTGTCATTCTGCCTGATGTAATTTTGAGGGGTTGCAATTAAAAGGCAGACGGGGTTCTCCCAGTCCCAGCTCAGCTCTGGCAACTTTCTACCCCTGTCCTAATGCTTGGGAACCGAGGGGGCTGATTCACCCCACGTAGCGTTGGGAAAAGATCACCGGGCTGGTCATCTGGCCCTTCTGGATAACAGATCTCCCACCCATTGCCAGTTTAACTGCTGTAGCAGTAGTCTGAAAGTTCAGGGTTCAAGCCCTGCTGACATATAATATGAATGCAAGGAAACTGTTACCGCTGTGATAATAGAAATTGTTTTTTCGCTCTTGTTACATGTCCTAAAAACAAAGCCAGGATGTCAGAGACACAAATAGCTCCAGCGTGTAAAAGAGATTTACGTTAGTTAGGTGAGAGTCAGGCACTTGAAAGCTAGGAAATAATGGTTCCGTGGTTGCCCGCACAATTGTTGTTCTGAACTTTTGTTGAATGCATTATAACGCAGCTTTCAACAGGGCAATGACCCATCTTTCTCTTTTGTTTCCCCTAAAGAGCTTACTAACTCTATTTACAACCTGACATAAGCAGAATTAATATTGTTTGTGCAACTTCTTCTGTCTCTCTTGTCACAGTCTCTGAGTTTGTGACCAGAGGTGTTAGTGAAGACCCAATTACATTGATTTTCCTGAAGCCGTAGTTCCTTGTGCCTCTGTGGTTACAGAGAAGGAACTTGGAGGAAGTATGCCCATTTGGACCGTTATCAATAATTTTCTCCTTACCATTTTATTTATTTCATTCTCCATAACCTGCCACTATTCCTGTGCTGCAGCTTTTCATTCCTGCTCGATGCTTTCTTCTTTTTTTTGCATTGCATAATTTTAATTAGCATTCAAGCAGCTTCAGGCAGTGCAGAAGGCTTCTGGTGACTTCCCTCCCCCTCCATGGCATAAAATCAAGCCAGCAGCCTGAAAGATGTCTTTTGGCCTGGAAGCTTTTGCGTGGAGTTGCAGGAACTGACTCGGAAAGAAGGCTCAGCCCCCTTTCAGCCTGTATAGCACAAATCACGATAAGGCAGCCTGCGTTCTGTAAACTGTTCTCTGCTGGTGACGGAAAAGGAAGGGGGTCGGGGAGGCAAAGTATGTCTTGGTTCAGGATGAATTACCCTATTTTGTAGACTCGGTTAACAGGTTTTATAGTCTTGAGTTAGATGATTATCCTTGACTGAAAAAGGAGTGGATGATGGCCATTGTGCTGGCTGTTGTGAACTAAAATACCCTTATCCCGTGATTGAGTCTCCAGCTGAGGTTCTGATTTGTAGTCTAGTGTGGACAAAGCTGGGAGAAACAGGATGCACGGTTCTCTTAACGTCGTATTTTGGTGATGTAGTGCCTCACCCAGACCTTTCATTACGACAACATTCGGAGCTGTAGCTTAAAATCCTGAAGTTATCTTTGGCTGTGACTGGTTCCAGTACATCCAGATCTGCTGCATATCCAGAACAGGCAGTGGTACTGAAGTATCCAAATTACCTGTCTGCAAACATAGCAAGCGGGTTCTGATACAGTCCATTTCTGCCTTTGGCATCCTTCCTCTTGCTGAGAAACTCTCCAGGAGGGATTCTCTTTTTGCTGGGGAAATAAGCATATATAAGTTGCCAAGCCAGTGTATGCAATTGCCTCACGCTCTATACTTTAAACCACGAGCCTGGACAGAAGTGTTGTAATAAAAGGAAGGACACGCAGTACTCCTCAGCTAATGGGAAGAAAATGGCTTTTTGACCGCACTGTGAAATACTGGCAGCTTGTAGAGAGCAGTAACAGCCTTAGTCTACAGTCCATGCTCTGTAAGTAAGCAGGAAAAAAAAATCCAGTTCTCTTATCGACCTGATTTTGAGGAAAATTCCTTCCTGAGAGTAGATCTAGCACAAGTTAGCACTGCTTCTTTCCTTTCTTGCCAATGGTGAGCAGGGGGGGTGCTTGCAGGTTTGGGAAGCAACAGCCGAGGTGCTTGTCCAGCAGACTGGTGGGTGAAAGGAAGATGCTGGTCCTGTAACTTCCAGTTTTGCACACATAGGTGGGATTCCAAAGAGTTAATTATTCAAAGCAAACAAAAAAATAATGCTCGTTATTACAAAACAGCTGGTTTGATGTTAGTGTATCTTTTTTAACTCCTGAAAACCCCTCTGCTTGGGTAGCAAACATCAGAATAGCTGTTGGGCTGTTAATTGTAGTCCTTGTGGAAGCCCTTGCATGCTTTCCCAGAATCATATGCCATCAACTAAAATTCCTTTTAGTAGGTGCCATTCTTTGTCCATTAGGAAAAAAACAAACCCAAAAACTTATTACTAGCTGATTGGGTCTTGGCAAGTGTTCTCATCACAAAGTAGAGCCTGTTGCTCGCAGAGGAGCCCTTGATGTAGCAACTAAGACTGTAAATCCAATGTCACGCTTGCGGGCTAGCCCATGAAATGACCGTTTTGGACACGCTGCTGCAGGTGGGACTTGAGTATTCTGGGAAAAGGAGATGGTAGAATACATGGTTGATGGTATAATACAAATAATTGAGATGAATAAAATTGTCAAAATTAAGGGGAACACAAACAGGCGTTTTTAAAGGAAGGTAAAGAAAATATTTGAAGCATTTCAGAGATATTGAGGGTAGATGGACTTAAACAGCAGTTTAAACAGCAGTGCCTTAGCCTGGCACTTACGCAGTGAGCTCTCAGCAGGCTGTAGGATCAGCTGGATGCTGACATTGCTGCAGGGGATGGCATGAAAACGTCTGGGGGACTGTGGTAGCCCTAGCTGGGATTGACCCAAACTACTGTGAAATGCACCTTTAGGGTAGTGCTGCTGTAAATTCTTCGTGAGGGCTGCCTCTTGCAGCATGAGGGAACAAACCACCCCAACTAATGACTGTCAGGACTTGTCTCCACTTTGAAATGCAAAATGAAATTTTGCCTATTTAACTGCTTCAGGGTTCCTCCCACCCCTTGTTCCCTCTCACTCCCTAGCTTGAATCTTCAGCTGTGATCAGATGGCTTTCCAGAAACATCGGGTAGTGCTTATTGATGTTTTCCAAAAGTCAGACAGTGATACTAGCTTATTTTCCTTTTTCTCCTCCTGTTCTACCATTTTACTTTTCTTTCAGTAATTCCTGTGATAATTAAAGCTTGAGCTCTTAAATAGTTGGAGTTGCTTAAAAAAAATAAAATCTTGGAGCAGAAAGTTTGTATGAAAAGTACTCTGGCTGCTGTCTTTATTCAGCTTGGTCTTGCATCGGTTTTGCACCATTTTTTAGGCTTTGTTCTCTTTATTTTGGCCTCTAGGGAGGAGTACCTAATGCGAACTCCGCTCCAGTCTGTTGTACGCACACATTGACGTAACTGAACCCAAGGAATGTAGATTTTGGAGTAGAGGCGTTGATGTGCAATTTGCCATCTACGTTTGGCACTTTCCACCTACGCTTTCCTGGGTATCTTCATTAAGAGCTTGCTTTTTCTAAAATATTCTGGTGCCTGAGGGATCAGGCTTTGTTGTGCATCCTGAAAGAATTACCTTGGACTTCAAAGAGCTCTCAAGTTCATTGAAGGCTCCAGCTCCTACGCAGCTGAAGCTGAACGCAACATCTGATTGTGCTAGTGAGTTGTGAGCCTAGGGGAGACTGAAGGGCAAGAGATTTGTGTTTATGATGAAACGTGGTCTCTCATTTTGCAGTTTGGACCAAGAAGGCCCTGATGCCCGCTGCCCTGCTCAGCTGGGTGGCTTGTAGTGATTGTAGAGGAGGCATGTGGGTAAAGTAAATAATTTAAGCTTGCTTTGTTGTTGAGTTTTAGTTGCCTAGGAATCTTGTGGGATGAAAGATGAGATGGGAGTTTGCTGTCTTGTGAAGAGGGAAACAACCCTTTCTGCTTGTGATAGGGTAGGCTTACGTCTTTTCAAATATTTTACTGCCTTGTCTCTGCAGTAAGTGGTTTTTGGAGAGAAAGAGGGACTGAATGACCTGCCTCTACCCAACTCACCTCTGACTGTTTCAGAGCGACTTGCTGCATACGGTGCCTGCAGCTCTTCGCTCACAGCTCCACCATGGAGTTTGACCAACCTTGCAGCTGGTGGCTGTGCTCGACTGCGGTTTTTGGTTTTCTTCTGTCTGCTGAAGTTCTGAAGCTCTGCTACATCCTCAGAAATGGGTCAGGGTTTGCTTTGCCTCTCATAAAGATTATTCCATGCCTGGGACTGCAAATCTTGCTAGGGCCAGCTTAAATTTGGCTACGTAAAACATGTGGAAGTGGATAAAATGAAGTTTTTTGACATTGTTAGAGAATGACTAGTTGATAACCATGACCAAATAAGTAGCTGGGGAGATTTCTGAAGCTTATTTTCACAGCCTTCATTTTTTGGAAGGAAAGATGGGTAGCTCCTTGCTGGAATTATTTTTTTCTTTTTTCCCCGGACTCCTGGAAGAAGGATATGATTGTCACAAGTGTGTGCCATTCTTATTTGACAATCCATTTATGTGATGTGATTCTGGGAATATATCCTGATTTGTTTTAAGCTTTTTTTTTTTTTGTCTTTCTGTGGGTATCTTCAGTGAGAATAATGGTTACAATCTCCTGTATAGTACGGGTGTGTATTGCATAGCAAAACAAGCGATTCAGTATCATAGCATTTAGTGTAACAGCATTCACAAATATTTAACTTCTGGAGTTACTGTGGTATCAGATATTTTTAATATAAGCAGAGCTGGCTCAATTCCACTCATATTTGTGGAAACAAACACTGCGGATGCTTGCAAGTCAGAACATGATGGTGCTACTTTGAAAAAGAAGCACGGGCTATCTGGGTTGTAAAGCCAAGCAGTTACCAATTGCTAAATTCACAACTGTTGTTCCAACCTCAATTTTTTTGGCCTTTGTACTTTGCTGGTGTAATTGGGTGATGTCGGAGCCTGGAGGGAAATGCCGTGTGCGCTTAGGTAATTAAAGTCTGTAATAGAGTGCACACACATTGGGAGACAGAATTAAGGTTGCACTATCTGTAAATTTTGCGTTGCTAATTTGAGCACATGACTTATTAACTGCTCCCCACCCATCAAGAAACCCCACCAAAAAACACATGGGAAACTGAACTCTGCCTGATGTTGGCAGCTGGCTGTGTGTCCTAAGACTTTGCGATCTGTACTGCGACCACCTTTAGGGACAATTTATGACATCTGGTGACAAGAAAAGGTGATGCTTCAGACATCACTTACTCTAGCATTTAAAGTTTTCTACTCAAATAGCCTTAAAATAAATGCTAATTTAAAATATATATTCTTTTAAATCAACTCTACATTTCTGTCAAAGTGGTCTCTTTTCATCAGGACAATTTGAAGACTGGTCTGTACTGCCAGAACTAGTTTCCTGTTGCAGTTTAAATATTTGTTATACCCTCCCTCTGTTGTTTGTGTGATTAGCTAGTCTTTAGAAAACAAAAAAAACCTGAATGTCATGCTGATTTAAATAAGGAAAAGAACATTCCTGTTCTCCCAAGCAGCCTCTGTTTGCATTAAAAAACAGATGAATCTGTTTGGATCAGACTTAGCAAAACAAACAGAGTATACTTTGGATTAAAAACTACGGGATGGTAAATTTGCCTCGGAATTAAGAAGTCCTGACTAACTGGAAACTATGACTTCATGGTGTCTGTTAGACTATCTGAGCTGCAACAAGACGTATCTGGGGCATATTCTTCCTCTGAGTTAGCTGCTGTAATTTGTAATGGTCCTGTTGTGAGCCCTCCAAATGTCAGTATCCTGTTTACTTGCTTTTAAGCCCACTAGTTATTACATTTTATGTCTCCAGTTTGCGCTGTTGGAAGAATGCAGCCTGTGATACGCAGCCTCCCCTGGCTGAGCTGCCACTGAGTTGTTTTGCAGTCCTTGATTTGTTGGATGAAGATGTTACATGCAGTTACCAGTAAAGCAGAAATAACTTATATTTGTCAGTGGATGCTGGAGAAATTGGACCTGTGGAGAAAAAAAAAAGTGTAGCTGCTCAGAATGTTCATATGAGTAAAAATATAATGGTTTCTTTCTAAATGTTGTTCTGGGGTAAGAGCTTCCCAGCAACATCAGCAATGATGCTTTTAGGGACACAAGGTGCATGGTTTATGTCCTGTGTAATTTTGGGGATGATTTTGTGATACATACATTTAGATTTGGCATTCTGAATGACATCTGAATGTGCAGCTTGCTACCAGGTTGTGTGAAATGAGAAGAAATGCCCATGGCATGGGTGCTGTGTATGAGGCAAAAGGTCAAACAAATGCTTTGTACGTGTTACGCCAAACTTCTAAAGGGAGTTTGTTACTGTTTCTGGGAGCAAGATAACTTCTAGAGAGACAGAAATAATGCACTTGGTTCTGTTCTGCTGAAGTAATGATATTGAACAATGCATTACTGTGGGTTTTGTCTCCATTTAAAATGTTTTGTATCAGTGTATGAAAGGAAGATACCGTTCCTGGAGCTTTTTTCCCCATCTGGCCTTGACTTTGGGCTATCACACCCTGTTACAAATGATCTGAATATCCTTATTGTATCCTACTTTTTGAAATACACAGGAGCGTACTCGTAGCTACTTGCCAAGGTGCCAAGTTTAATCACCTAATGTTGGTGATTAAAAAGTGAGTCAAAGCAGGAGTACCATCTCTGTTTAAAACATGGAAGTGGTCTCCTGAGATGCAATCTTTTTGCCAATAAATTGAGCAAATGAGTTCTTACTATGGTTACCTTTTTTTCTTTTTTTTTTCTTTTTTCAGTTGCATTCAGTGTTTCTCCTCCTTGTCTGCTGCACTTCTTGCTTCCAGGTCTCTGTTCTTTGTCCTGTCCTAAATATATCTACTTGCTCCCATGTAAAGGCTGTGCTGCTGCATGATGGTCACTGCCTCTCAGATCTGCTTAAATTCACCTGGGAAAAGAGAATTTGAACTGGGTGCAACACAAATCCCTGTCTTGGCTAGGAGGTGCTATGATAATAAAGTCCCACAGTAAACAAAAATTAAGTTTGTATTACTTGTGTGAAAATACCCACAGCGTAAAGTAATTCCTCCAGGTTGGAGTCCTGGCCAGAAATGGCCACCTGCCCAGTGGGGAACAGCAAACTCTTACAAAGGATAACAGCGACCGAGTCTGTGCCTCAGCATCTGTGTGGCGCTGATCTTTCTCTCTCTTCTCTCCCACCCTTCATTTCTTTTATTCCTTGAGCTAGTAAGATCAAGCTACCTTGCAGTCTTCTGGGGAAAGCGCTGTCTTCTGCTGGTAACATCTGAGGCTCAGCAGAGAAATGTTGCATAAGTAAAAATAAACAGCAGCCACTGATCCCAGGAACAAGCAAGATTTTTTTATCGTAGGGCATAAGAATATCAGCATACCTGCTTGTGTTAACACGGAGGAAAAATAGGCCGAGACTTAGAATAACCTGGAGTCCTCAGAGGTGATGCCAGCTTGTCAAACCAGGATGGGTGAAGAGAGAGCAGTGCCCTGTGATGTGACACCATGACTTGTAAGATACACCCCCAGCAACGTCTGTATGCTTAAGATAGCAACGGTAGCGGCAGAGGGAGCGGTGTAAGTGTAAGGTGTAAGTCTGTTTTGCGTCACGCTGTGCACATTCTTGTGTGGTTTGAGCTCTGAGAAGCCAGCTCCCTCCTTAGGATCTTTAAAATGGGGCTTACACCATCAGCTAGTGAAAGGAATGGGTCAAATGAAATGCTCTAGCGTAAGGTCGGTGTGGATTTGGTTGTATTGCTTTGTGGCTGCCCGGTAGGAGGGCTGACGTAAAGGTGTCAGAATTGTGGCCAGTACAAGCCCAGGAGCTCCTGTATTAGGTGTGCATAAAGGGCAGTGGAACAACGCCGTGTGTCTGAAGCACGCTGGTGATTGGAGTTTGACCAGTTTGAGGTTTCTACGATAAAACCTAAATTTAGCACAAACCCGCATTGACGCATTTTAACGTTCTGCTGCTGTACAGGGCTGTGTCGAGAGTTACACAGCACCGGTGATCGCAGCTTGCCTTGACGCTCTGAAATAGTCGCTGGACTTCAGGTTGGGGGTTATTTTTCTCCCTAGATTTATTGATATTACAACGCTAAAGGCGTGTATTTTGTGATACCTACCCTTTGTAGTTCCCATCGCAAGATATTCTCCCACTGTGGTTAAACTGGCTCTCGAAGCAACCAGCTGAGCCAACTCTGCAGAGCTCTGCTAACACCTGAAATAATTTTTTGCATCGCTCCCGCATATGGAAGCGAAAGCAGAATTGTTACTTTCCCGTGGTCACTTGTGTGCAGTGGCTGTGGGTTTTGCCGTGCAGAGCTAAGGGACAGGGCACGAGTCTGACGGCACTGGAACTGGGAAAGCTGCAGGGGGATTAGGATGAGGTGGTTCCTAAATGCGATGATAATCGTTGTAACCTGGACTTGCGTGGATATAGATCTCGTAGTCTGCAAATCGTGCTGCACCATGCCGAAGACATCCCTGATGTCTGTAACTGGATCTTCAGGCGAGGTGGGGGGAATCTGGTCAATAGTTTTGAAACCCTCTTAATAACAACGCTGAAAACTGGTGACAGACACGTGATTTGTAGCAGATAGTATCCAAGGGTTAGTTGTAACTCTCCAAAGAATTACTCCTTCAGGAATATAAGCCAGCTGCTGTTCCCAAACTGCTCTTGTTTTTCTTACGGAAGTTGAAAAAAATGTTGAAAGCGTTAAAGCAAATGAAAAGAAATATGTTTGAATTGTGCATTGTCTGTGTGATGTAGTTACAGGATGAGTTGTTTTGGAGGAAATGAGGAAATAGGATCCAGTCTGAGCTTGTATACTTCACCTGATGTAACTTAAAAAGCTTCGGATATACTGTGCCATGTAGCAATCCTGTACGCTCCTGGATCCAGAATGGGAGAACACCCTTTTCACTAAATAGGCTTTGATTTTTATTTAAGTTAAGCCATACATTCTTAGAGTGGATTCTTCTTTTTCACTTTAAAAGAAAGGATACCATTCAGTTCTCTTGGACTGTACTAATTATCATCTTCATCATGTATGTTTTTTAAATGTAAAGTACAAATCTTAAACATATGAAAACAAAGACTAAGAAATTATAATTATAGGACAATTGGAAGCATAAAATGAATGACTTAAACTGATGATCTCCCCACCCCTCCCTAATTTATTTCAGGTTTATGACTCCGCCTGTTGCGACAGCATTCTTCTGGAGCTGCGGGAATATCTGCCAAAATACTTCGGTGTCTGGTCACCACCTACTGCACCAAATGGTACTGTTCTAATTTTATCTGTTAATCCAAACCTCCTGCAGAAATCTTCAGGAGACTGATGTTTGGCAGTTGTGAACTCCCTAGGGTTTTTTTTTTGTTTGGTTTTGTAACCCATTAATGTTTCCTCTGACAACAGGTTCCAGTTTGTATAGTCCCCTGGCTGGGTTAGGTCTGTGGGGTCTTCCTCCCTGGGGAGATGGGACGTGGCCGTTTGAACGACAAGGGTTTCCTGATTGACGTTGCCCCAGAGCTGCTGCTCTGCTCTAGGTCACGTCGAGGAGTAGGCTGGTGGCACGTTTGGGTCAGGTCAGGCCATCAGAGCAAGAGCCGGGAGCTGTGTGGGTGTGCAAGGAAGGAAAAATGGACAGGTTGGGGACTAAGGGGAGGTGTTCAAACTGGAATCTGCTACTGGATCTCCAGAGGTTGGATCCTGTTGCCGTGCCATGCCATACAGAGCAGTTATTTTGGCAGATACCCTGATGGGAGCTCTGCTTGTCGTCCTGTGTTACTGGTTTGAATGGAACAAAGCTCTGGTATCTTAACTTTGTGTTTGTATAACGTGTTAGGAGTCAGGAGGAAAAAGGTTTTTTTGGAGGACAACTGGAAGATTATGTCTTCAAGAGAAAATATATATTATTGATGAAATAATAAAAATAATTTTAAAAGGAAATAAACCAGAAACTAGTTTTTCTTCTCCTCTTCCTTATTCACACTGGGGAAATGGAGCTTCTGGAACACAGAGAAACAAAAAGTATGCTGATGAGTCTAATTGCATGGGCACCAAAACTAAAAGCTGTGCTCCTTTAATATACCTGTGTCTTCTTTTGCTGGTGCTGTCACTTGATAGACTTGTTTTCCAAAGAGAGTAGCAAGATAACGTCCAAAGACACTGTCTAAACTCTGCAAAAATAAATGCAAGGAGGATTGGGGTAGTACCCAGCACTTCCCTGGCTCAGATTTGCCTTCACGCTTTTGTTATTTGGCAGCAACTCAAGTAGCTGTGCTGGAGCTGTCTTTTTCCCTCCCTCATAATTTTATATGTGTCACGGAGCACACTGAATGCCCCCTCCAAATTGCAAATCAATCTTTTCTATTCACAGTAGGATCTTGAAATGTAAAAATACGTGCTCTAGCCAAGATACAGTAATTCAGCACATCCCTAATTTACCTTGGGAATTCACGAGCGCTGTGTGCCGTGGGGCTGAATTCTGGCAGGTCTCCACCCGTAGTCGAGATGCAGCCAGCAGGAATAATTGTTTAAGGGAAGAGTAACTCTTGATTTTGTTTGGTTTGCTTCTTGAAAAGCCTCTGTGCTATCAGGAGCCGTCTGCATAGAAGGCTATGGCAGGGGTTCAAACAAAACACTCCATTGCCAGCTCTTGAATCTGTTGTATGAATGAGTTTTGTGTTGTGCTGATAGAAATCAGGTGCGTCGGAGATCATGGAGCTCACATGTTTGCAAACGCAGTTTTGCTAATGCCAGATACAGGGGGAAAGCTCTGCGATGCTTTTGTGTTTGTGCGTTGGTGCTCAGCACCAGAGGTGTAGGGAATAACCTGTGTTGCTATTAGACTGGGTAAAAAGTAGGAAATCAAGTTTAGAGAAATAGAGAGGGGAAGTAAACACGCAGAGGAGGGAGAGCTAGGAGAGGCTATTTTGGGGAAATCAGGGATGGATTTTATTACCTCTCCCCCTGCTTCGTACAACCTCTCAGTGGTGAACCCAATAATTCCTTCTTGTTGCTAAACTGGACATAGGTGACTTCTAAAAAACCTAAAATGAAATTAAACAATCTATCAGTTACCAAACTGTGATAGCTGCATGTTCTGCACTGCATATATTTTTTTAATAAGATGACCATTGGTGTCTTTGTTTCATATAAAATTTTTTATTTATGTGATAAGGAAGAAGGAGGGCTCTGATTCATGGTGTCTTATACATGTAGCTTCAGAGTTCTTATCTTGGGTAGAGGTTTGAGAGTTTGAGTAGGTTCATACGGACAGGAAGAGAATGGTGGGCTTGTGGTAGGAAAAAACAGAGTAACTAAATTTAGGACAGCTCTGAACTTGATCTGTGACCATCGCGGAGCTTCCGTATGACAGGTAAGCAGGAGCTGTGGTGAGTAAGGTGGAGGAAACAAGAGAAACAATTTAACAGAGAAACAATTGGGGAGAAGCCTTCAGCTCTGTGCTAAAAACGTAGATAAGTGGATGAAATGGCTAGCTAAAAGGGGTCAGGTATTAAGTGTAAATGAGAATGTAGGAGGGGCGACAGAAAAGATGAAGTGATATGCACAGGATCAATAAAATTTGTAAAATAGCTGTCCTGTTGCGCTGAAATAACATCCATAGTTAGAGGTGGGTAACACTGCATCTCTGAAGGTGGTCAAAAATTGGAGTGAGACAATTTGATTTGAACTTTAGGTTCACTGGCATTGTGGACATTTGGAGTTTATTAATGAAGTGGAAAAGCTGTTCTAAAGATGTAGGAGCCATGTTTTATAGCTCCTGCTGAGAGTTCTGATTTTTGCTGCCTACTTGTTGCCGCTGCATATGTATATGTAACTTTACTGCTGCTCATTTCATGCTGTGCTCTAATTTTTGTTGCCTAAACTGAGAACAGGGTAGATAAATATAAGCCAGCTTCAAACCTTTCTTTTCTTCCCTTGTTGCTGGGAGCAACTGAGGCTTTTCTCTGCTTATTCATCTGTTTTGAGAGATGCCTTGTAAGTTGTGAGTCATCAGATGGCTCGAGTTGTCACTTCTGATTGCAGTGAGGACTGAACGCATCAGCATATATGTGCTGAAGTCTGCAGCAGTTCATGCCATGCATGCTTGCTGAATTTCGATGGTCTTTTGGTTTGTCTCCTTTGGGACTGTAATAAAATATGTAAATAATATGTCAAGCCACATCTTCCTGCCACTGAAAAATAGAAAGGGAGAGGGCAAGCCTCTGAGAAATGACTCGTTTGAATCCTTAAAATATACAGTCAGGATTATCTACCCTAAGATACAAAATCCTTACGAATTTTTTTCTCTGCAGGGGATTTTAATCGAACCTGGTTTAGATGGTGAATGCATGATTTTTAGAAGCACATTGGGTTAGCGATGTATTACATAACAGTTCAGAAAATCTGAACTGCTTGGAAAATCTGTGATTTTTTTTATTTAACAAAACAAGGAAAGGAAGAGAGTGCTCCGGTTACCTAGGCTCAGCTACAGATCTGTTGATGACTTTGAGAAGGACGCCAGATCCTCCAAGACTAACGGAGCCCCTGAGTTGAAAAGGTAGAGCAGTGACACCTCCAGAGATGTCTGAAGCTGAAGCGTACTTTGTTTGCCTTGGTCGTAATGCTTCAAGATATCGTTGAAAGCTGTGATGTGTTCTGGTGCCGTGGTTTTGGGGTCTCTTTCAGTAGACCCTAGATCATGAGCACAATGCATGTAAGAGCAGAGCAGTGCCAGGAAAAACAAAGCGTAAACACTCAATGCATTTTTCTGAAGCTGTCATGAGAAAAAAAAAAACAACTTGGTATAATGCTTTATCTGTGCTGGCATTGCTCTCACTGCACAGACGAAAAGCTTTTTGAGAGTGAGGATCTGCATTTAACAGCTGTAACATAGTCTTAATTCTGAGCTAGCGGTTAACTAACGAAGACGACTTAAATAATAATTCCAAAAAGTGTGAGAGATGAGTCATTTCTGGATAATTCACAGGCTTTGCCAAGTAATTAGTATTTCCCAGGGTTAGTGTTGGCTCCTAAGTTATTTTAATGCTTAATTTTTTAAAAATAGTCATTGTTGCATTTTTAGGAGGTCAGTAAGGGATCTAGCCTAATGGATCTGAAATGGATGGGGAACTAAAAAGTGACAGATATTTAGAACTTTGCAATATTTTGGAGGTGCTGAATGTTGGTGCTGAATGCTTAAAAAGCAGGATTTGGACCAGGGGAGTAGAGGACAGCGGATAACCATGGGCGTTCTACAGATGCCTTTGGTGGAAAGAGCACGACGCTCTTGCCTGCGTGGTGTCTGAAGGGAAGTACGCCAGGTTTTGGGAGATTTAAGTTCTGCTTTTTAAGCTTGTTATTTTTATGGGTTCACTTTTTGGTGCATTCTGGAACTAGATGTTTTACGCTAATTTATATACAGTTATATTTTAGGGTGGATAAAAACATTGCATCCAAACAATTTGTATAATTTGTGGTAGCTTGCCATTTCTATAATTTTGTATTTGTAACAGTTTGAGTCCAGAGGTGCTCACGAAATAACCCAAAGCATTTTGAGGTGGTAGTGAGGGACTGCAGCCATTTTCTGAGAAGTTTTTGTATTTATTTTCTTTCCCCACCTCCCATGGCATACCTCTGGCTCGCTGCTTTTGAGAGCTAAGTGCTGAAAAACCTTGAGTTTAATTTAGTTGTTGTTTCCTCGATTGTTGTAGAGCGATGACGTAAATCTATTGATTACAGTGACTTCCATAACATGCAAAAAGGATAGGTGTGAAGGATGATGCTTAGATTTTTACAGTTTCTGTGTTAATAACAGATAGATAACAGGTTGTGTGGACTCCCCTGGGTTCAGTAGTAGTTCCCCAAAGCCCAGCAAAAGCTGTGCTAATATCTGGCTGAATGAGACCTGTGTATAAAAATAGAAGAATAGAAGAAGTGGCACCTTCCAGTGATACGGAATAAACTTCCTGGTAGGGAAAGTATTTGTTCTGCTTCTCCTTAGGGGATATGTAGTGAGCAAATACCGAGTACGTTTGCTGCCTGTGACTTCTCAGAGTTAAGTATGAGTTATTTTAGGTAGGATATCGTTGCACTCGTAGGTAACAGACCTGGTTTATGGGTGAGCTGGTCTATAAGGAAACTCGTTTTGCTGTAGCTAGATCGATTCTGTAGCCTGAAGGACACTGAAAAGTACCTTAGGCTGATACGCTGAGCTGGAAGAAGAGTGGATATTTTAAAACAGTGCATTGCTTTGCCATGCTTTCCTGAGGATGGCTTTACATGAACAATATGCTCAGTCCCATTTCTACATGGAGCAGGCATCTGAGGAGTAAATCAATTTCAGATTGAGGCATATGTGCTTTGGGAATTGGGACATTTGATCATGATGGTGTAAAAACTGAAGCTCTAAGTACAACTTATTAAAATAATAAGTCCCTTTCATTCCTTATCCTTAATGAAAGTGTTCCACTTGATAAGTGGAAATGGAACTTTGCTTCTTCCCTTTCTCTTGATTCTGTTTCTGTTATCTGTGTGTATGGCTGTCAGAACAAGGCACTTTGCCCCTCTTCTGTCTTTAAACTTGAACTGGTTTTGCTTTCTTTGTCAACCCTGTTTTAGATGATGCTGCAGGAATGGGGAATAACACAATGGGTTTGTCTATTCAGATTGTATTAAAGCCAAAGTGGTACACTCACGGAACAGGCTGTAGTTGAAAGAAAACCAAACTTCATGTGAAGTTTGTGATGATAACAGGTGGCTTTGTAGAAGCTGACGTGAAGAGTGAGACAAGTGTTAATGCTGTGTGTGGTCTTGGTGCGTGTCGTGCCCTGGCAAGGGCTGGAGAGCTATGCAAGCTTCCTCCAAGCAGAGCTGTCTGCAAGTGAAGCAGTTACTGAAGTTTGTTTTCTTATGTTCTGATAATCACGTCGGAATCATCTCCTACCTGCACTGGAGAAAGAGCATAAACCAGACTGACCAGGTTTTAGATACTCCTTTAAATCTCCAGGCACTCCAAGGACATGGGGTATTTTGGTCCACTCACCCTCCCAAAAGGGGCTTTTGGAAATGGTGAAAGGCAGCGCAGCATTTGAGGAGTGTTTTCACCGAAAGGTGTGCCGTGAGAAATGAGTGCAGATGGGAGTGGGATAAAACGAAGAAAAATGAGATGCATTTTGGCCCCTGTAGGGTAGGACTCTGAAATGTTAATTTCATTTTTTAAATGACACAAAGAAAAATTGCTTTGTGTCATTTCACACAGAGAAAGAGAGCACCATCTCCATTGCAAAACCAGCCATGTAGTACCCTGCATTTGTATCTGCTTATTGATGCTATTTAAAGTATGTTAATGGCTTAATGAAAGCTACTCATGAATTTGATCTGGGCAATAATTTGACTTTGAGTGCTAGGTTAGCACACTTCAATTGTACAGAGTTTCCTGAACAATAAGGCGTTTAGAATTTAATGGCAGCAGAATTTGTGGGTGTGGATGACCGTGATTTAGTCTGTGTTCAGAGACAAAATTGACTCTTAAAGAACTCACGAGACGTTCAGCCTTAAATTATTCTTCCTGCAGAGAAGCTCAGCAGAAACGGTATAATTATTTTGCTTTGACCTACTGTTTATGAAAGTTTTGTCTTTTTAACAGATACCTATTTAAAACTGGAAGACGTGACCCGTAAGTTTAATAAGCCTTGCATAATGGATGTAAAAATAGGTCAGAAAAGTTATGATCCGTACGCTTCAGCTGAGAAGATACAGCAGCAGGTCAGCAAGTACCCGCTGATGGAAGAGATTGGCTTTTTGGTACTTGGCATGAGGGTAAGAACTTGTTTTGTTTTCAACTTCAGCTTGTGCTCTGGCCTGTTGCCCCACACCATATACAGCAACTGGTTTTTCTATTGAATGAGAATCCTCTGGAGTTTTACGTAATTAAAGCGTTATCTGAACATGTTGGTAGTACCAGTATCAACTGTGTGTGAAATATGTTCCAAAACATGGCTTTCGTTCACAACAAGTGTTTAACTTAGCCATGTCCCTTCTGGGAATCTGTTTGCGACCTGGGTTCTGTATGTGCGTACAGACCATAGTTATTTAAAACTGAATGTAGCTGCAATTAATTCTTCTCGCATAGCAGATATTTCAAATTATCAAAGTGTTTTTTTTTTTTATTTTTAGACTTAGAGAGTCACATAATGAGCCAGTCTTTATGATAATTTAATAAGAAGCTGTATCCCTTCAAAACTTTTCATCTTGTTTTTTTTTTTTTAATAAAAATAATTTTTATGTAATTTTTCTATTTAGGGAAGAGTAAGTTAGCTCTCAGAGGTGATGCATGTAGTTATAAATAGCTGCTTACGTTCTGCATTTACAAAAGCTTTCCACCAGAAGAAGATGGCTTTGATGCTTACATGCTGGAAGAACAGCTGTTGGTTGAAGGTTTGAGATGGATAAGGCCCTGCAGATGTCCACACTCTATTACATTTCTGTATTTTCGGTGAGAAGAGACAGGTGAAGGCTGACTATTTGTGTATTGGATACTCTAAAACTTCAACGTTAAGAAAAGCTGTGCAGAACACTTACTGACAAGACATTTATGGTACTGATCCGTAATGAATTCCTGATGCAATGCATTTCAAGTACATTTTTTTCCTGCTATGATTGGCACAGGGATGATTTTCTTTGTGATGTGAGGTTTTTGTTTTCCTTCTCGCATGCGGGGCTTCTCAAGCTCTGCATCAACCAGCATATATGGCTGAAGACTTTGATAAGCTTCCCCTTTGCTGTTAAGATAGCAACAGCACACAGATTGCACCATTGTTTGAAATAATTCTGATATCTCTGTAATGTTTTGGACTTAATTGCCTGGGCTCTCAGCCTTAACTGCTGTGAGATAAGCTTTTACAGCGATAAATTGTAGTGGTCATGAGCGGTAATTATGTAAGCCTCTGAGAAAGGAACGTGGGAGTCAAGTCAAAAACCAGTCAAACAGTTGGGATGGAGAAGGAAGGCTGGAGATGATTGCTTTGGATTTGGCTGATGTCGTTACATAACCTTTCTTATCTCGTGTGTAAAACAATGTACTTCATATCCTTTGGTTCGTGACAGTGCAAAAGGAAGGAATGCTTGCTTCCATGCTACTTTTGCTTGGGACTGTTGTTTCTAGCCCTGTTGTTTATTGGCATCTTTATCCTGCCCCAGAAATTGTTTTGATGCCCTAATTCAAACTGTAGGTGTAGTGATAGTTCCCCCAAACGTTGCAATTTCCCGGTGTTGAACTAGACGAGATTTGTTTTGTGCCTTTGGTACAAAATTGCATGTTGGAAGTTATTTTCCAAAAAGAATTCAAAAGCTTGCTCCTCCCCCCATGCGACACTTCGCAAAGTCTAAATTCACAAGGTGTTTTCTCTGCTCAGCTTGCCGCCTCTTGATTATGGGGTGCTCTCTGCCTGTCTGCTTGCTTTATTTTTTGCAAGATTCTGCCCATAATGTGAAACACTCTCCTGTACAGGTGTTTACTGCCTCTAACTGCTAAGCAGATAGAGGTTTCTAGTGTTTGCTGGACAAAGCAGGGTACAACACAATTCAGAAAGCAGGGGGTTTGTTTTTAATCTCTCCAGTCAATGTTATTTTTAACGTGGAGGTGGGCTTGCTTATTACATTTCTATTTCAGAAGAGCAAGAAAGAGAGAGCCAGGAAAAATAGAAAATGTGCTTATTTGGTTTTTTTTAAAGCACACATCATATAAGCTGTCATGAAGAGACAACAAGCAAAAAAGTATTATGAGTGAGTATTTTTACCCAAAAACTTATTTATAGTGGGTTTTTACTGCAAAAGCCATTGATACAGCCTTTTTTTTTTTTAATGCACTGGTAAATAAGCAGTCATCTGTTTATATATAAAATATATATGGCTTGTCCTTAAAAGAAGTGAGTTTCTTAGCTGTACATAGTTTTGTTTTATTTTTTTTTTCAGGTTTTCTTGTTTGTTTTTTTTTTCCAGAGCATCTTGATTGCAATATCATCTAGCCCATAATATTTCTGAACCGTGTTTTTAAAGCACAAACTGGTGATTACGTAACTCTACCAGTATAATCCATCACTTTTATTGTTTGTGCCTATGAACTATTGCATGCAGTAATGCAGCTATCTCATCAAAGCTGTTTTTACAAGCGAATTTCCTCATATACAGCGCATGTTCCTGCAAGATGTTTTAAAACCGGCTGTAGCTAAGCCCGTTTTATGAGTTTTTTATGAACCCTTTCTAGTATCGTGTAATTTTTATAAGCTCTGATATGTTAATAACAAGATTTAGGAGAGGAGGAATAGTAAAGCTATTAAATCCTGCATCTGGTGTTCATATTCCATATTAAAAAATGACCAGAACTGGTGGGTGGTGGGGTTTTTTTTTCCATTTATAAATCTCATGCAAGCTTTGCTGTTTAAGAAAACAGAGGAATACTAAACAAAAACTGAAAAAGCTCTCCACGACCAACCAAAAAAAAACCAAACCACCAGCCAAGCAAGCCCCCTGGAAGGTCTGCGGTGGCTGAAATGAGTAGTAAAGCAGGGCTCCGGGTGGTTTGTCTGTGCTGGCTTTGTTACCTCAGGACTCATTGTGTGTTTGACAGCTGGTCCACTTGGGTCTTCATGGCTGATAAGATGAGGCATAAAAGAAATTTATTCTAATGAGATGCTCCGGGGAAGTTCTGGGAGTCCAAAATGAAGTATTAAGCTGGTTTTTTTTTTTTTTTTAAATGGTTCAGGATTTAACTGCAGTGTCGTCGGATTTTTTTATTTAGGAGATGATTATTCTGCCTTTTCACTGAATTGGTTTCAACATAATTTCATTCTACAACTTATTTCTGTAAGGACCTTACTAAAACTTTATCTTGATTGTCAGAGCATTTGGTGGTATGCTTAATCAGACAAAGCACTGTCAAATACCGGAAGAACAAAGAAGCAAACCAGGTAAAATAATGTGTAATTATTTTCTTAGAAATGGGGGAGCAGGGGTACATCTTACTGTGGTGAATTTTCAAGGCAGCAGCAAGCAGCAGTGTGTGTACCTTCATCACTTGCGGTCTAGCAACAGCAATGTAAGGTTTTTTGGGTTTTTGTCTTTTTTTTAAAGGGGAGGAGGTGTTCAGATAAATGGGCGTGCTCTGAGCAGCAGTAATAGTGTTATAGCATTACTATAAAGCAGTAGTATCACATAAGAAAATGTATTTTAAAAACTCCCCTTATTATTTTTTTTTCTTGAAATCCTAGTTTTGCTTTCTTCTGGAAAAAAAAAATAATAGGGCTTGTTAAAACTCTGTGTTTTAAGTATTCTGCTGTGGCAGGATCGGTCCCTGGCAGATCACAGGACTGCAGAGAAACCTGTGTGTTTATGTAGGGACAATCGTGAGATCCGGGCAAAAGGCACCCAGTTACGGGCATGGGTGTTTGCCTGGCGCTGGAGTTGCCCAGTCCAAAGGAATGTCAGCGGCGCACAAGTCGGTATCATCTGTGCGACGGCGTTAGCCTTCGCTCTGCAGGTACCCCACTGTAGCACTCTGTGAGCTGCTCAAAGTTTGTTTTGTTTTTTTTTTTTTTTTTTCCAGTTTCCATTATGTGGATCAGTTAATATTTTTTGCAGATGTGAGGGAGGTCTGCAAGTTATTTCATAGAGATTTTTATTTGTGATAGCAGTATCTCCACCAAACAGGCTAGTCTTAATTAAATATCTATTTAAATTACGCTTTCTGGAAGGTAGGGAGTTGCCGCAGATAAGTATTTGAACAGTGCGTGTATTTTTCTGCCTCGCCATGGAAGTTGGTACTGAATTACCCTAAGTAACATTACATAACATTTGATATTTGTTTTCCTGATTCCAGTCTTCAGCTTAACATCCTAAAGCTGCGAGATTTCCAAACTGTGTATCTCACTGTTGAGGTCTTGCAAGGGTTGTGTTTTTTTTAGAGCACGCTGGACTAACTTTTTATTTTAGCTCAAGGTTTCCCTTAGCTCAAGAATGTCAGATGAACTAACAGTAACTGAAAGAAGGGTACAAAAATATGTGTGCATATGCAAGCAGCAATAGCTTAACACCTCATTGGGAAACAAAAGCCAGATGCAGGTTCAGAAAGTCCAAAGGTATTTTCACTGGACAGTTAATCATCTGAATTTTTTGACGTGCTGTCCATACAGACAGCACGTCAAAAAATTCCAGCTACTCCTAATTAAAAAAATGACCCCGTCAGCATGCAGCACACTGGATTCCAGTTCTGTGTATGCAGAAACCTCACCGAATGGGAACTGCTGAGAACAAGGAGGAACCTCCGTGTTGTCAGCTGAAACAGCTCTGATCCTGTGTAGTAAGGATGCATAAAAGTTACCCATGAAGCAGGAATTTTCTTGAAGGCGATGTTTTGCAGATCATCTAAGGAGTTTTCTTTGTCTTGCACCATACAGTGGAACTCCTGGTGAATACAGCGCAAATACGTAATGAGCTGCGGCAGGTGGACAAGAAATGAGATTTTCCTGTCTAATAATTTCCCAGCCGTTGTTAAGGTTACAGATTAAATTTGTCATTATTTTGTCAGAAATGTGCTGGTCCAGACAGCTGCCACAACAGGGATACAGAAGAAGGTTGGTTGGACGGCACATATCCTTTTTGGAAGGGTTGCTAGCAGATTAGCAGTGGTGACGGCATGAATAAAAGCACGGTGAAGCAAGAGGTCTGTAGGCTAGGAAATGGATTTTTAGTCTTCTGCTACTATAGCACAGCCATCGCTATGTTTTGGGGGGGTAAGTGAGGGCGAAGCGAGAACTGATGGAAAATTGCCTCTGAACGTGGGTTTCTGTTCCTCTGCTTTCAGTATGGGGCTTTGTATTTGTATTTGGTTGAGGTTTTCCAACTGCAAGTCACCTCCTTGCAGTTGAGAAAAGGCTGGAAGCGGCATCAAGAGACAGCTCTGGCCAACATGGGGAATATTTTCATGATCTCCTATAGATGTTGCCCTTTAACGCTGTTGTCTGCAGCCAAGCCCAGTGGTGCCAGGGGTGCTCTGAGTCTTTGCTTGCTCACAGAACAGTTAAATATGTACACCCCACTGTTGGTACGTGTAGGGGACTGGGTACTTTGTCACCAACCATTTTTGTGCAGTTAAAAATGCCCTGTTAATGCAAAACATGCATATCTGCCTGGGGGTTTTTAAGCTGTTTAGAAAGCTGTTTAGGGGGAATATTAAACAGGTAGGGTGGCTTCACTGGAAACCCAGCTCAGAAGCTCAGGGGGCTTATGTGCTGCTCCAGTGTTTCTTTGGAAAACAAAATGAGTTTGCAGATCTTAATCCAGCATTTTTGAGCAAATGCCCATGTCACAAAAACTGTCAGCTCCTACGGGGAAGAGATAAGGTTCTGGTAAACAAGATGATTTGTTCAGGAGTGTGCTGGTGTATGAGGAGCAGCTAAACGAGGCCGTTTAATATCATCAAAATGAAGACATAGCTAGTGAAAACTTAGATACAGTCGTCAGACTCTGGATCCTCTTCCTAAGCAATATATTTTTTAAATTCTTGCTTTATTTAATTACCTTTGGCTTGTAGCTCTTTAAATTTAAAAAGTTTTTGAAACTGTCAGCATGTTTTGGAAAGTAACTTTGGTACCTGAAGTATTTACATAAGTAATCCTTGGGTTCATATGATGCATGCGGTACGTCTTTCATGTGCTCTGGAAAAAAAAAAGTGGTGAAAAATTACTGGTCTTGTGAAACTAAAATCACACTTGTTAGATGCTCTTTAGTTTGTAGATATCAGAGCCTCAGTTCCTGTAACTATCATAACAGTGGAAACAGGAATCCTAACAGTGGGAAGTGTCTCTGCTACCAAGTGAGTTTAAACATTCAGGCTCACAACTGTTATTTCTTTAGAATAACCAGAATTATTTACTGCCCCTTCAGTTCATGGTTGATGGCTTGTATCAATTTCCACACATTATGATTTAAGTTCCTTGGGGACCCCAAATTTAATTACTTCCCTCTTTTTGTCAAAATAAGAGCTATTGAAGACTTTTTTTCCCCAGCTACTTTGCAAAGCAGGAATTATGGACTTTTGTTTTCATGTTGTGCTTGTTGTCGTTTGGATTTCAAGGTGGGGGGCTGCAATGAAAACAGGGAATTCTTCTTTTAATGATTGCTTATGTACCACTCCTTTTTTT
>JAAGAY010004974.1:68755-88323 GCA_011801015.1 Ardeotis arabs
TTTTTTTTTTTTTTTTTTTTTTTTTTTTTTTCCCTTCTCTTTTGGGCTGATGTTTCACTGGACCGGGCTATGGCAATAAAAAGACCACAAAGGAGTGGGGGCAGGTGTCTCACCACTGCACCCCAACTTGCTTTCCATGGGATCCTCTCTTTTTACAGCAGGCGAAGGGAGGGCAGAGTGCTGCAGCCGGGATGGGTGCTGCAGGGTTGGGTGGTCTGAACAAGTGCCAAGCACAAAGTTTCTGCCAGAGACAGCTGCCTGCTTGGTAACACCATTATTTCTGCAAATAAGAATTGTCTGCACTCTCATAAACAAATTATCCTTGGGCCTGGCTGGCTGGCACACTTCTGCAATGGAAATTATTTAAGTTAGAGACAAAATGTGTCTCTATGTAAAGCATTTTTGAATTAAGTTGTTAAGCTTGTACAACTCCTGATATGGACAAAACTGGACCCGGATGAGTTGCCTCCCTTTTGAGTGAGAGCTGATGTACCACTATCTGGGCTGGAACTCAGCTTTCCCTTACTGCTCTCTTTTTTTTTTTTAGTGTAACCTCGTTTGTGCCAATTAATGTCATTTCAGATGGGTCTCATGGAGCTGCGCCTTCCTGGTCACATCATAGTATTTCTTACTGTTTTGCTGTTGTTTTAAGTATTTTTATAAAGAACTTCAGAATAATTGCATTGAATTTTTTATCTTGTTACACCTTACTGATTTAATACCTGTAGTAACCTGGGTAGGAGGTGACAGTTTCAAGTTGTAGCATTGATTTGCAAGGCAAGTGCCATACAAAATGTTTTCCCATAATGGCTACATTAATTTTTGCCACCATAATGCTGCCTTTCCGAGGTAGGAAAGCTGTAGCGTGGCCCCCCAAGATGTGAAGGAGGAGGATTTTGCAGATGAGAGCACCAGAGGGCAGTGCTGGCCGCTGCACGGAGCTCAGAGCTCTGCCAGGGCGAAGTGGTACCAGGAATTTGTAGCCTGTAAGGTGTCTCCTAGCTCTGCAGAAATACGGATTGTTCGAAATCAGCACAGTGGTACCTCCTTGTTTCTTGCAGGTTTACCATGTCTCTTCTGACAGCTATGAGACGCAAAACCAGCACTATGGAAGGAGCTTGACGAAGGAAACAGTACAGGACGGTAAGGGAATTTGGGGCTCAGAGTTCCGTGCTGTTGGATCTTTATTTATTTATTTCGTTTTAGAACTGTATGAAAAAGTAGTCCATGTGTTCCCATTTTGCGTCTTTAGCAGTTTCCTGTATTATTTGAACTACTGGTTAATCCTAAATTAAATTTGTAGCTGGCTGTAACAGCGGACTATAGGAATTTCCTCACCACGTGGCTTTTACTGCTGATCAGGGCAGTAGTGGTAGAACTCACTTTCTTTGCAGGTTTGAAACTATAATGAAGTAGAAATATTTTAGAAATATTAAATGTTTTTATAATATGTACATTTTTATCTCTAGTTGCCTTCTGTGAATCTATTCTGTCTCTTATCTTAGACGGCTGCTATAAATGCATCTTCCAACTTAAGGGACCTTCTCAGTTGAAGTCACTCCCTATGTTACTCTACGTTAACAACAAATAAAAGTGCTACAGCTGTTTGGTGGTGATAACTACTTCAAATTCGTTGTGAATTGATGTCTGTTCATCTGTTCCTCACTGACGGACAGAAAGACACATGCAGAAATGCACCCTCTCCAGAGCTGGCACTAATTTGTCAGCTGTCACTCATGATAAAGAGCTGCTTGAGCTTGTTGATCCCTGGAGAATTTAATGGGTCCCTGCCCCAGACTGTCCAGATATTTGCTAAAATGACCTGGGGAGCAGGAACTATGTTCATTTCCAGCTTGATTGATAGATTGATGAGTTAGTTTTATTTACAACCCAAGCCAAGGCTGTTACTCAGCCAGCCTTATACAGGTGAGGTGACTGAGAGTATCCGAGTTCCTTGGTTCACTTCTGATTTAGTTAATAATTGCCTGAAACTATTACATGAAACTATGTAAATGCTGTCTGTTTCTTCAAATCAAGAACTAATCTCATCCCAAAATAAATGACAAATGTTTGTTTTCCTTTCAGAGGTGAAAATAATCCCAAAACGTGTCTGTTTCTTGCAGGCATCTCGAAGTTTTTCCACAATGGGTACTGCTTGAGAAAGGACGCAATAGCTGCCAGCATTCAGAAGGTCAAAAAGATTTTGGAGTGGTTTGAGGGCCAGAAGCAACTCAACTTTTATGCAAGCTCATTACTCTTTGTGTATGAAGGTTCATGTCAGGCAACGACCGTGCGGTTGAGTGATGTCACCTTGGCAGAGAAGAGAGGAGTGCCCAAAGAACTGTTATCAGGTGGAGACATACTGGAGTACAATAATAATATTCATGTCATAAATTCTACAGAGAATGGAAAAATCGAAGCCTCTGTAAGTAAAGGCTTGTCCAAATTTTATGCACTGCACAAAAAGGCATATTCTAAGAGGCACCACAGTCAACTCTCACTAAAAGTTGAAAACTTCGAGCAAGGCAACGTGTGGAAAAGCAGCACGTGCATGACGCAGGAGCACCTGAACGGAAACGTTATACCCCAACTGGAAAAAGTGTTCTGTCACATGCCAGCAGAGACCAAGGAAAGCGCAACCATCGAAGTCAGAATGATAGATTTTGCTCATGTGTTCCCTAGCAACACAAAGGATGAGGGCTACATTTACGGTCTGAAGAATTTAATCACAGTACTTCAAAGTATTTTGGATAACTAAATTCTTTGCTATGATTTTTACTGGGGGCCAATGACAAAGAAGAGCAACAACATGAAGAATTTCTGCACTTGTAATGCTGTATAACTGGGTTTGTATTGTTCTATATTTTATTTGTCTTTGTACTTTTGGTAGAAGGGTTTAACTTTTTATAATCTCACTCAGGAAAATAATTGCTAGTTAATTAGTGAAAGGATGATGATACTGGAGATTAAGCAAGATAGGTAAATTAGTAGGATGAAACGTAGATGGCTTAAATCCAAGGAGTACAGTTGTACAAGAAGCAAGGGTGATGTTAGTTCCATAACAACTTTAGCGTAGGTAACGTACCCACTTAGCTTTGACACTGAGCCGTATCTCCATTAACAGGTTATTAGAAAATGGACTGAAAACTCTTCAACGTGCAGGACTGATGTCCTCAGCACTGCCCTTTTCGTGTTTACTGTATTTGAATAACTGGAGCTAACCCTGCTTTGAGGAAAATCCCCGTTCTGAGTCAGTAGTCTAACCTGGAAGCCAGTGTATCAAAAAGTGCTTCTCAGTATTGCTGTTCCTTCAACCCTGCTGTGGGTGCTTCCCCTCTTGGTGGTTTTCCGTAGCTGACGTTCACCGCAGACAATCTACAACGTAATTTGTGTTGAGGTGCGAAGAAAAAGCTGGAGTAAAATAGAGTAACAGGCTTAAACTGCACAACTGCTAGAGAAACTGTTTGTTCCTAAGGAGGAGTAAAAGAATGCAAATGCGAAACGTTCCAGGAACTAATTTGGTTTAGGAGATTAAGTCAGTCTGTTAATGGAGTGTCTGATGCTGTGACCAAGGGAAATGCCGTGCTTTGTTCTCATGGCCCTTCTCCAAAAACATTGCTCTTAGGAGCAAACTAATTGAATGGTGAAACAAAGCATTTTGAGTAAGCATACAGAAATTTCCTTCATCCCCCTGCCACAACAAGCATTTCACATTTCCATTGCTTGGGAGCACCAACTGGAAACGACGAGCAGTAGGGGTGAAGGACCCTTTACTGCAAAGATCCAGTTCAGCCTGGAGCAAGCAGACATACCTCCGTTTGTTGCAGTGGCTCTATTACCCTGGGCTAAAGCTGGCTCTTCTTTTTTTTTTTTTTTTTTTAATAACACACAGGCAAGCGGTGTAATTTGAAAGTTGTCTCACTTCCTTCTTTTTCACAGGAAAAATTCAAGCTTGCATATGGAATATTTGAGATCAGGATGATGTATGCAAAGCGTTTTTGGTGTGTCTCTTCTGTATGCTGCGTACATGACTGTCCTGCCATACCTATATAGTCAGCCATACGAAAAGTCTGGAAGGAGGAATCTTGCCGTCCATAGAGCAAGATTTTAATGCTTTAAGCAAGCCCCAGAAGTAAAACTTTTTAGAATGGATTTGGTCATTGGAAACATACATCTCGTGACACCGTGGCCTTGCTGCTCTCTCTGGATGACGTTCTGCACTGTGCACTCATTTGTGTACGCATTCTTGTGAGTTCTCAATTTGACGTCTGTTTTCTTTATCAGAAAGAGAAATGCTTTTTCAAACAAATACGCTCTTTTAAATAAAGCTGAAATTTTAGCTCTTTGAGAGCTCTTTGGAAGAAACAGAGTATTATGTGTAGAACTACATCATTTTAACTTCAGAGCTAATATTGGCCAATTCATTCAAGAATGAAACCAATCTATTAGTAACATCATGTTTTTGATGTATGGGAAAAGACGCGTGCAGGAGGGGCAGTACCACTTTGTTGAAAACTTTATGCAAATTATAGTGAAGGCTGAGGGGAAAATATCAGGAAGAGAAAGTATCTTTTTTTTTTTTTTTCTACCTGGTATTTCCATTGCTCCATGTAGTTAATATATTCCCAACTCTCCGTGAACTAATTTAAGCCCTATTCTATAAAGAATTTGTGGTTTGGTTTGCTTTGATACTGGTTTCTGTGTTAGGAATTTGTTGTTCTATCCCGTAAATAGTCAACACCAGAGCAGTCTGGGCTGGTAGTGGCCTTGTAGGATAAATTCATAGAATTCACCACGTTCGATACAAAACACAGGGGGAAACAGTGATACATCTGATTTTTTTTTTTTTTTGTCCTCTAATTCATCTCTTCTGGATTCTGATCCATTTTGTGCCAGAGAAATCAGACATCTGCCTCAAAGAAATCAGTTATTGGAAAATGGTCTGTACGCTCTTAGTATAAGCGCGTTCTGTCTCCGCTTTACGATACGCGTCTTCAGCGTTTGAATGCTCGTGAAGTATTGATTGTTGTGTTGACTATGGCAGTGTTTGTAATGCACCTGGAATACTGTTAAACTGTCAGAATATTTTGAATTAAAAAAAAAAATTATCATTTTTTTTACCGGTAGTTGTTACGGATGCATTTCTGTTAATTTAAAATGTAGCTGGAGAGATGACAGTATTTGGAATGGGAAGTTGTGTAAATAAAGCTTGCTGGTGTTTTGGCACAGTACCAACTGTGAATTTCAGCCTACAAGGGCTTTATGTTCATGTTGTTCTTGCACATTTTAGATTTGGTGTTTGTAGTGTCTTGTATCTGCTCAGATTGTTTTCAGTTACAGTTGGAGATGTATTCACAGGAATCATTAAACAGATTAATTAGAAGCGGAAGAGGGAGACACTGGCTTACCATGTGCATGGCCATCGATCTCCTTCCCTCCAGTGATGCCTCTTCTGTTCTCTGTACGAAGGGTGCAAGAGAGGCGCCAGTTATGTGGAGATCTTTACAAGGCTTACAGGTATTTCTGTCCTGTAAAACTGAAAGCAGGTCCCTTCCCTGGACTGGTGTGGTTTATCTGAGTGCTGCTGTCGTTGATGAAACCTGTCTGTTTTGATTTTAAGCAATAAGACTTTGAGCAGAACCGATTGTCAAAAGATACATGGAAGCACTGTCCTTCGTATACTTTTCTGAGAACTTTATACCTAGGAGATTGTGGGAATTGTGTATAGGCTTACCTAATGAGAGCTTGAATTGTATAAAGTTTTATAAAAAAGCATTTACATATATGGTATTTTTGGATATGGGTGGAATTTCTTGCATAAATTACATTGGAAATTATTATGCCATTATGAAATGTTTAATATATTTTAATCAAATCATTTTATGAACTAAACCAGAGACTTTACATATAGTTGTGATTCACATGAAACTCATGCCGTTTTCTCTTTTTATTTTCTGCCGTAACACATAGTCAGCCCGTTCTTTTCCATAACCCTGCATTTCCATGGAGAACTTTTAAAGTACTCAGTAGACTAGCAAATCAGTAATTCCCTTCAGTTTGATTACCAGAGTGCATACATCCTGAAATACTTCCGTGCACATGATATTTTAAGTGATGCTAGTGTGTTATGCATCTACAGCCCCAGTAAAACTTGCTCACTGGCAGAGAGCTCCTGCTGATCTGAGTCTGGATTACACAGTATTTAAAATGTCCTTGTCACATCTTACAGCAGTGAAGGGCAGGCATCACCTGTGCTGGCCATGTCAGGTGAGGTGTTTACAGCCTCAAATTAAAATAATTGAAATTGTTTTCTTACTTCATGATGTGAAGTACTGTCAAGTATAGGAAAACAGTGGAAGGATAAAGACTTATGTCCACATCTGCCATTTCAAGTTACGATTAGTTGTTCATCCTCCCTCCTAAATTTTTTTTTTTTATTTTCCTCCAAGTAGGCTTCTTCAATTCCTCGTGAGTGCCTTCTTCAGCCCTTGCCACTGGTAACCTTCTGTAGCATCCCTGTGGAATGATTTAAAGTGACATTTTTATTTCCTAAAAAACTTATGCCCCGTAACTGCTCTTGAAGTGTAGGTCACCATCAAAATGTCTCAAGTACTGTGGGAAATGCAGTTTCCCTTTTGCACTCTTTCCCTTGAAAGAGTAAGAGTGGAATGTCAGTAGGGAGCATCCTTTGATGGGAGAGTGGATTGTAGGTTTCATGAAATGTCTTTATCTGTATTTTGAAGAGGATATTTTAGGGGCAAGGTGAGTGACAGCCAAACTGCATGAAGTTTTCTTTGTCTTCCCACAATTACTATTGAGGTTTGGGTTTAAGAAGGTTGCGTAGTGGGAAGAGGTGAAAGTTCAGCAGGACATCAGGTCAGTTCTACAGTGCAGGTAATTGCTGTGGATAAGATCGTGAGGCTGCAAGTCTTCAAGCATCTCGCAGGGAGAATACGCCACGCGTATTCATCAAGTTACAACAGATGTTGTAGGATATTATCTGAAGTACATACGCCTCCGTAGCCACAGGCCAGATGCTGCCCCTTTTCCATGTTCACAGCAATCTGTAAATGAAAGCTGCAGAGAAGGTTGTCGAACAAAGGACAAATGGAACTGTTTGAGCAGTGTATCAAAGGGGAAAAAATGAGAAACGCCAAGGATTGCACAGCAGAAAACACACTTCAGGAAATATCATTTACTGTAGTCTTGCTTAGTGGAGATGGGTCCCATGTATTTAGAACTTGATTTGTTTGTTATATGACATTCAACAGCAAATAGTCAGAACAAAGGCACTTTATAACCACCTTGGTTTGAATCGTGTGCATTGGTTCAAGTAGTTAGATTTTTTTTTTTTTCTTTTAAAAAGTGACCTATGAAGTAACTTCCAAATATGATGTGTGCTGCACCTGACTACAAATGAAACAAGTGCACAAAGGCACTTTAAAACTCTGGGAACTGTACTGGAAGATAAATGAGAGCATGTGAAATTGCACCTGATGTTGTGGTGTTAATTGTTTTTAAAATCTAAACTTCTACATTAATTATGCTTGATGGATGAATGTATCTAGTCTAGTCTGGTCTCAGTTTCTTTGGTTCAAGTGTCTAAAGCCGTCGCTCAGTCTCCTCTAATTTGTACGTGTTTGTAATTCGTTTGCTATGTTTTGCCATGATTGGACTGCAGGGGCTATTGTTAATATTTCATCTGTTTATTTTTTAGAACATTGTACTATGCTATCTACCAACTTTTGTAACTTAATTATAAGTGATATTTAGGGTAATTCTAATAGCTGTATATTTGGCAAATTATTAAAATTTTCTGCAAGTGACTTGCAAGTATAATTGGTTTCTTTTTCATACAGGAAGATACCTGCACTGCTCAGTCCCTCTTTCTTTCTCCTCTTTTCTATGCCCTCTGTAATGGGTGTTTACCTTGGATTTACCAGTTTTGCTTTACCCCTGTATTTTTGTCATGGCATCCGTTGCTTGTTGGGAATACCTGCCTTTTACAGTCACCTCTATAAAATGAAAAAAAAAAATCCAGATCCAAGTGCACACACACAAAAACCCCAAAACATAACTTGTTTTTTGAATAAAAGTCCATGTTTTGCAGTATTGCATGTGAATTGTTGGTCAGCATTGTATTCAATTTCCATAACCTTCTTCTCTGTTAGGAAGCTCTGCATGGAAAGAGGATTGGAAAAGACAAGGCCATTCCTGTAAATTGAGACAGAAAAAAAAAAGGATTTTTCATTAATTTGGGACAATTCAGGCCTTGATGAGCAACTAGGAAATGGCTATTTTACTCCAGAAGATTGGAACCTCAAGATTACTTTTAATGTTTGATTAAAAGCTGTGAAAATCACATCTTAAGGGTGTTAAAGCTGATTTGGTTTCTCTCCTTCCCCTTTCAGAAGAGGGTGAGTAGTCAGGCAGTAAGAGGAAGGCCAAGATGAAAGGACAAGTGTAGCTTTTCCACATTTTCTGCTCTGGGTTGTAAAGCAGGATCCTGTGAGTTCTCCTCAAAGAGGACTTCATCTGAACTGTGCAGGAAAGAATTTGCTGCCTATGTTACAGGCAACAGAGTTACTGCTTTGCAGATGCAAAAACTAAATTGAATTGATCAACTGATGGGCATCATGGTTGTCATTATATTGGAACAGTTGATGCCAATTAATATTTGTTTCCAGATAAGGGATGCTTGCAGACAATGCCTGCGGTCTGTTTGGAATATAGAGCACAGCAGTCACCACACCTTGAAGGAGATGTATTAAATTGTTTATGCAGTACATCTGTATCTAAAATTTCCATAGTTCTTTAAACTCGTGCTAGAAAACACACAACAGATCCACAAAAGGCTGTGTATGTTGTTGATTACGTGCCCTTTTGCATCCAAATTTGGGTCTCTAATTCTGAAAGCCTGCAGGAACACCCTTCCAGTTTCATTGTAAATCTGTGTGGTTTTGGTAGGGGCTTTTTGTTTGGGTTTGGTGTTTTTTGTTTGTTTTTTTTTTTTTTTTTTTTTTAAAGTGTTGTCTTGCTTGTATACCAAAAGCTTTCTAAATGCGTCCAGTAGTCTTACTATTGTCTTGTGGGTCTGCACAGCTTCTCATGCTCCAGAATTGAAGAAATTATTAAAAACATGGTGAGGCTACAACTGAAGAAGCATAGTTTTGAGGATCTAATTTTTATTGGGTTTTAAATTTTAAAAGCCTGAATAGTGGCTATGCATTGAAGGATCCTCTAAAGAAGACCCCATTTCTTCATGAGGAGGAACCATGCTTCTCCGTTGCCTGCTCAAATCACTTGTCAGTGGGGTATCGCCCAGTTGGAGGTCACCCTTTCTCTCTGCTGTCTCCTTTCTGGTGCTGATGTGAGGGTTTGAACGGCTGCACAGCGAAATGTGTTGGGGAGCTGATGTGGCTGAAAACTGACTCAGAGAAAGAAAATTACATGTAGGGAGGTGCAGAGGGGAGCTGGGTAACTGCACAGAGCCCTCCCACAAGGAAATCCCATCCAGGATGGATGTGGATACAGCTCTGTGTGAAGAGTGAACCTACTATTCTCATCACAAAGACCTACTCTCGGGTCTTTGCTAGCACAACTATTGGGTTTATTTTTTTCCCCACTCCGTTGCACAAAGTGTGACTGATGGCTGACGGATGCTAAACGTTACAGTCCTGCTCTGGGCTCGCCCTGGGCAGTCTGTTCCTGCACCCTCTCCAGCTCAGCCGACGCTTTCTGCAGCAAGTGGGTTTCACTTGAAAACCAATCTGACACAAAACTCACTAATTTTTTGCTGCCTTGACTTCCTTGATTTGGCTCATTTTAGGGGAGAGATGTGCCTCTTCTAGGCGCAATGGAAGCAGTGAAAGATTGTGGCTGTGAAGGGGAATGGGACTGCTAGAGAGCCATTAAGGAGGCTTACCTTTAATATCAGACATTTCTCTTCATCTCCTGTTGCCAGTCTGCTATTTTTGCTTGTGCTTTTCATCCCTCTTGCCATCCCCAAATGTAAACTTTCACTAAATGTAACTTATTTTAGTTTGTGGATTAGGTCGTCACAAGATTAGAGGATAAAAGTAATCTAGAATACAAACGGTAAAACACCTGCAGTCAGTACGCATTTCTCTCTGGTCATCTCTACACTTACTGTGACCCTCAGCAGAGCAAGTAAATCTACCTGTGTATTGTGCAGCACATCTGAAGGGCCACCTGTAGCCTGCTGCTTTGTATGTCCCTGTCGCTGGCAGTAAAGAATTGGTGACAGCACACACTTCAGTTGATGAAGCATAAGGAGAAATTTAGTGCAGCCCATTTTCCCACAGCTATATAAGCTTTGCAATGCGGCTAGCCGTAAAAACTTGATTTTGTTAGCAGATTCCGCAGATAGAAATTGGGCAAGCAGATAGGAAGCTATCAAATAGATACTGTGCCAAAGTACCAATTTTGCCAAATTACTTCTTAAAAGAAAAGCCAGAAACAAACCAGGAACAGCTATGAAGAAAATACTGGCGTCTTGGACTACGGTCAACACAAACCCTTTGTTCCCAAGTACCATGAGTCTGCAACTGGAGCAGCATCTCCTCTAGGGTGTACTGAAATCCTTTTTGCACGCGGAGAGCCATCTCTACGGCCTCGGGCTTCTCCAACACCTGTTCATGTTTTGTGGGTAGGAGAGTTAATTCCAGTAAAACATCATGTTCAGTAGCAATCAAAAACCACTGGGAATTTGTATTGGATCTCTATTCAATCCAAGCAGAAAAGAGTGTTATGCTACTATGTAAGCCCATAAAAGCAATGGTGCTGGAATACTCTGTGCGGTTTTCAAAATATTGATGGAAAGCGGAGCCAGATGGACCCTCACGCAGAATCATACGGTCTTTTGTTAGGTCTTACGCCGCTTAAAGTCACTTCCTCCTTTCTCCTCTGCCTATGCCATGCTGAGCTCAGGGACCCTCTATCCTCTTTCCAGGTTTTATTCCAAGTTCTTTACCATCTCTTTTTTTTTTTCTGCAGGGTAAAAAAAATAAGCAGTACTTTTAACCTGTAAAGTGCCATGTGATGCTCTGGATTGTAGGCAGCTGGGTTGGTTATCAGAGCCCTCTTCCAGCAGTACACTGCTCTCCTTAGTATGTAGCAAAAATCCAGAACAACCCATTAAACTATAGTCGTTGCCACAGGCTTCAGCATTATTAATTATTGTGTTGTGCAGCCTTCTTCGTAAAGAAAAATATTGTTCTTGTGAATAGATAGCATGGCCTCAGCCTGCCTGCTTTCTTCTCTTTTAAACTTGATTTTTACTAAACTTGAGTATTAAACCCATAGGTTTAAAATTAAGAGACATACCAAAATTGCTTTTATCAGTTAAACTGTTTTTGTGGTCTGTATGAAGAAAATGGAAGGAACAAAATGGAAAAAGAGCAATTCAGGCATCAAAGCAACAGTTATGATTTGTCTGGGTCAGCAGATATATTTTTATGAGTTTGTAATTATCATTGCAAATTAGAAAAATGTACTGCATTATAAAGAAACCTGAGAGCTGGGCAGTTTGCGCAAGCGCTTCTCTTTCCTTTATCTTGCTAAACAAATTAAACCGAAGTCATGGCCCATACACATCGTTTTTGTTAAGTTACAGTTATCCTTAACATTAATAAAAAGGTATGTAACTGGATTTTCTGATCGAATAAAAGCCTGGCAGCTCACACAGGTTTGTGGGACGTGCTTCTGAAACAACCTGGAGGTTTTCAGCAGCCTAGACTGAGCTCTCTGAAATCTTGCACCTGACATAAGTAATTTTAGCGCTAATGGCAGTTCCTAAATTTGTCCTAAGTTTAGCATTTGCTAACCTTAGGTCAAACTCAGCATTATATTATTAGTAGTAGGATTATATTAGGTCAAATTCGGCATTAGCTGAGAGTAATATAACTGCAAAGCCTTTATTTGTGTTAGACCCTCGTGTAGCCACTGAAGGAGAGGTACCCTTGGGGAATGTAAAATACACTCCTTTCCAGGGCTGTTCAGTGGCCTTTTCCAGATTAATTGTACAGAGGGAAATATGATTGTAAAAAACGAAAAGAGCGGAAGAAGGCCGCAAGTCCTCAGTGCTACGCTTGCCCTGCATCCCTCCTTAGTCAGGGCTTTTACAGACTTCAGCCCACTGACTGTAACCACATGTTGGCATTTAATCAGCTTGAATCAACAACTTCTTCCCCTGCCTGGTAGCTTTTCGGGTCCATTTTCAACATTGGTACCCCAACATTTGGAGCAAGAAGGCTCCAGGTCTCTGCTCTGCCATGGTGGTGCCTTGGAGGGGACTGATAACCAGCCAGGCTCTGTCACGGCTCAGCTTTCACAGCCACGTGGGGCAAGACTTGAAGCACTAGTGTTTTAACACTATTAAAAATCTGTCCAGAGAAGTAAAATGATGAATCACTTGATTTGTAAAAGCCAGAGTGCCCCTAGGAAAATAGCAAAGACACAGAAGTCCTGAGTACGCCCTTGATTTATGCTTCTTTATTGACCCATGTCCATTTTCAAAGCTACCATGTCACCTGGTATTTGCCAATGCAAAAGCAACTGCGCTGTGTGTTGGAACAGTCGGCAGGACAGCTGGGGTGGGACAGCCAGGGTGGGAAGCCTAAGAAGTGAATCAGAAGGTCTTTATAACGCAAAACTTTTTTGGCAGCAGGAAAGGAAGGTGCCAGTTTTAGTTGTCAATTATGTTAGCTTTGTCTAAATGAAAGTAGCTACCAGTGTACAGAAATCAAGATAGAATGGACGATCAATTAAGGAAAAGAGAGGAGGAGAGAACCAGGAAAAGCCAGGAAAAGAGGAGGAACACATTTGCAGGGAACTGGAAGCTTTCCTTTAGAGAAATTCATTGAAATACAACAAGTTTAACAAAAAATAAGCTTGTTGCTTGTGAAGCATACCAGCATGATGGGCTAGTAATAGAAATTATTGATTTATTCACACTAAAACACAGCCTGGGAATTGCAGAAGGGCTCCCTTAACCTCATCTATGTTATCCGTAAATCCCAATGCTTGGAAAAGACCCTTTTGCTCCTCTGATCAAACTCCGTGCCATTTCCAGTTGGACACTGCACCCCTGACCACAGAGTATCCTGAGAGTCTGGAGGCTGATGCAGTGCTCTGCAGCATCCTCCTAAAGCAGCTGCCTCTCTGGGTGATGCTCGGTGCTGCTTTGGCATGTGCCCCTTATACCCAACAGGGCTGGATATAAGGGATTTGGCATTAGGCCACACTGCTGATGTATTCTCTGCCTGCCTCCTCCCTCCCATTAGGACTTTGCAGGGGGTCAGACCAGGGAAATGAGCCTTTGGGTCTCCCCCACGGGGACCCTGGGGCTCCTGTGACCACGGTGGGGGTGAACAGGGGAGGCTGGCTCATGGGACTGCTGTGCTGGGTGCTGGCAGCCTGGCGTGGGTCCCCGTTGCTAGTTTTGTGGTATCTGCACAAGCGTCACTGGTGCCCTCCTCGGGCCGCCGCTCGGCTTTGCATGTACTTTTCCTGTTAGACCTGAAGCCTTTTTAGTTACATTTTTCCAGTGCCTCAAGATGAGTATCCTGTTTGTTTCTGGAGAGTGTCCAGAATTCTGGTCCTATTTCAGCACCAAGCCCCTCAACTCATCTGGTTCCAGAGTTTCTAGTGACTCTCCTGAGACTCTGTCATTGCTTCAGGGTTTTTCTCTCTTTCCCTACATTTCCATTATCAGGAGGTAAACCTACCACCGACAGTGTTTAATTCTACCGTTGGCACATTTTTTCCAAAACATGTAACTAATTCTGGCTTCTTACACATGGAGAATGATTGGGATTTTTTGGCAGACAGCATCATCTAAGGATGATCAGACTTGATTTTTGTTCCACATCAGGATCATCTGTTGGTGATGACTGCTTTTTGTTATTTTTTTTACTCAGATGCAGACAGTATGACCTGGGCTCTGCATACTTCAGAAGCCTCTGGAAAATGCTGTATATTTATATTTCAGCTGGGTGATACCTTTAGCTGCCAAGTGAGACATCCCAAAATCAGTGTTCCTTACCTGGGAAAGAGATCTCCTCTGTTTGGAGATCTACAACTATTTTCTTTGGTGGTGGCAGCTGAGATACTGCTGACCATAAATAGAGCTGCTCTGCCCCAGTACAATGTTAGAAACAGTGCATTAAACCTGACCAAGACAGGCTGACTATAACATATCTCTTGGCTTTATACATGTGCAGTAGAGAAACTGTTCTATACACCAAACTGTTCTATACATTAACTGCTCTATACATTAATTAACTGTTTGAGACATTAATTTCACAAGACGCAGAGAAGTAATACAGCTCATATCAGTAAATAGACTTAGGACTAATTATTAATTACTGATAATAAGCAGGAGCTTTTTCCCAAAGGAAGCTGCTGTACATCCGTAGTGAAATGTGTTACTGACAAATATGGATGCGTTTTCTTAAAAAATGTGGTTTTAAGGACATCAGTCTATGATTCCCTCAGCTGTGTGGCTGTAATAGATAGGCATTTTTAAATTAAAATCTGCATGGGGTATGCTACCTTGCAAAATAACATAGCTAAAAAATAGACCCTCTGGAAGATAAAGGTTCCTCCAGGAGGAAAGGCTGCTGGCTTTGAACCAGAAAAGGATGGGAATAAAACCCCAAACTCCTCCTGCAGCCTCATGAGGTGCCAGGCAATGAGGGGACGGTGGTGAGAGGGGGACATGGCTGGCAGCTGGGATATGGGAGAAATCACAGATTTTGCCTCCAGTTGAGCCTTCATCCTCTCAATTAAAGCTTCTTCATCACAGTTTCCTCCCTCCAAATAGGCTAGAGATGAGCTTACAACCAGCCGCTCTGCCAGGGTCAAGAGAGAGAGGGTTTTGAGCCAGCTGCTCCCTGCAATGGTTTCTCTTGCCTCGAGGATGGTGGCAGTGATCTTTGCCAGCAGTGGGCACAGCAGCCTGGCTGTGCAGAGCAACTCCAACCAGAAACCTCGCTGGAGTGCTGAGAGCATCATGTTAACCTGCTGACCTACGGAAAAAGAAGGAAAATGCTGGGTTTTTTTTTTTTTTTTTCAAAATCTCCCTATTTATTTAGTACTGTAATGATCAGTGGAAGCTGAAATACCAGGACTGATTATTTTCTTTCTTTGCAGCAGCCTGGGCTGGGTTATACTGGGCTGCCACTTTTGGAAGCAGCTTTGGAATAGTTTTCCTTCTTGTTCTACAACAGCTCATTTAGGGAGCTGCTCTGGGTTTTACCCTCTGGCAGATGGTTGACCTGGGGTCTGTGTGGTTTTCATCACCTATAGGAGCTCTCCTGGGCCTGGGAGGACGCTGTCTCGTCCTGCTCTGCGCTGGTATTTCTGTTATGGTGTGAGGAGAGCCTGATCAGCAGCTCCTGGTTTCTGTTGGTTTTGGGACTGTTCTGTTTCTTCCAAGGTGTCTTGTCTGCTCAGGAAGACTCTTATTTCCTCGTTCATGAGGAAAGAATTTAGTTTGTCTGTTATATATGAGTCAGTCAGTGAGGAGCTGGGCCTAGTAGGCCTGATTCAGATCAGAAATACCTCATAGTAAGAAATGTGCTATTTCTTCTGGTGGAGTTGAGAGAAGGGGTTAAAAGAAAACTCCTAAGTAGGTATAGCATTAATTAATTGCAGCTGTGCATACTAAGCCAAATGGTGCTTTATGCTTTACTAACTAGCCATTGTGTAAACTATCTGAAGCGAAAAGTCTTGTATCCCTCCCAAGGACAGTTCTTGATAAGAGCTGAGGAGCCTTCTGTATAAACTAGCTAAAACTGACCCTGCGGTTTGGACAAGAACCAAAGCATAACCGAGTCTGCAAAAGGTTACTAGCGGTGACGAAGAGGAGTCACCTATCTTCATCCCCACGACCCCCGACGACCACCACCAGGAGGCACCGCGCAAGTGCAGATCGGGGGAGTTTATGAAAATGACCCCTTGGGACTAATTTTAATACGAAGCGAGGATAGGTCATGCATATGTATAGGCATATTGTGAAACTTCATGTATATGTAACACCTGGTTGTATAAATTGAAAGTGAGTTGTCGCGTCACGCGCGCACGGTTTTGGCGGGACAACCCCCCCGTGCTGCCCGGCGCTGAATAAACATATGTACTTTACAATCTCACAGATTGTGGAGTCCGATTTCCGCACGTCACTGGCAAGGGTCCGTGCAGCCACTCCAGCCCCTGCCAAGGGTCCCTGGCGCCTCTATAGGGTCCCTGTAGCCCCGCGAGACCCCGGGAAAGGGTCCTTGCAGCCCATTGAGCCCCTGGCAAGGGTCCCTGCAGCGCCTATAGTGTGCCTGCTGCACCTCAAGCCACGGGAAAGGGTCCCTGCAACTCCTATAATGTCCCTGCAGCCCCTATACACCCCTTGCAAGGGTCCCTGCAGCCCCTATGGGTTCCCTTCAGCCCGTCCATCTCCTGGAGGGGTCCCTGCAGCCTCTATAGGCTCCCTGCAGCCCCTCGAGACCCTGGGAAGGGGTCCCTGCAGCCCCTATAGGGTCCCTGCAGCTCCTCGGGACCCCTGGCAAGGGTCCCTGCAGCGCCTATAGGGTGCCTGCCACACCTCAAGCCACGGGAAAGGGTCCCTGCAACTCCTATAATGTCCCTGCAGCCTCTATAGAACCCTTGCAAGGGTCCATGCAGCCCCTATAGGGTCCCTGCTGCCCCTCGAGACCCTGGGAAAGGGTCCTTGCAGCCCCTATATGGTCCCTGCAGCCCCTCCATCTCCTCGCAAGGGTCCCATAAGCCCCTATAGGGTCCCTGCAGCCCCTCGAGACCCCGGTAAGGGTCTCTGCAGCCCCAATAGGTTCCCTGCAGCCCCTGGAGACCCCGAGAAAGGGTCCCTGCAGACCCTATAGGGTCCCTGCAGCCCATCGAGACCCAGAGGAAGTGTCCCTGCCGTCTGTATAGTGTCCCTGCATCCACTCGAGCCCTCGGTAAGGGTCTCTGGAGCCCCCTATAGGGTCATGGCAGCCCCACCAGCCTGCGGGAAGGGGTTCTGCAGCCCCTATAGGGTCCCTGCAGCCCCTTGAGACCCCAGGAAAGGGTCCCTGCATTCCCTGTAGAGTCCCTGCAGCCCCACGAGACTCTGGCAAGGGACCCTGCAGCCCCTACAGGGTCCCTGCAGCCCCTCAAGACCCCGGGAAAGGGTCCCTGCAGCCCGTATAGGGTCCTTGCAGCCCCTATAGGGTCCCTGAACCCCCACCAGCCCCTGGCAAGCGTCCCTGCAGCCCCTATAGGGTCCCTGCAGCCCCTATAGGGTCCCTGCAGATTGTCGAGACCCCAGGAAAGGGTCCCTGCAGCCCCTATAGGGTCCCTGCAGCCCTATAGGGTCCCTGCAGCCGCTCGATCCCCCAGGAAAGGGTCTCTGCAGCCCCTATAGGGTCCCTGCAGCCAGTCGAGCCTTCGGCAATAGTCTTTGCAGCCCCTATAGGTTCCCTGCAGCACCTCGAGACTCCGAGAAAGGGTCCCTGTAGCCCCTATAGAGTCCCTGCAGCCCCTCGAGCCCTCGGTAAGGGTCCTTGCAGCTCCTATAGGGTCCCTGCAGCCCCTCAATCCCCCGGCAAGGGTCTCTAGAGCCCCTATAGGGTTCCTGCAGCCCCTCGAGACCCTGAGAAAGAGTCCCTGCAGCCCCTCTAGGGTCCCTGCAGCCCCTCGAGACCCTGGAAAATGGTCCCTGCAGCCCCTATAGGGTCCCTGCAGCCCCTTGAGATCACGGGAAAGGGTCCCTGCAGCCCCTATAGGGTCCCTGCAGCTCCACAATCCTCCAGCAAGGGGTTCTGCAGCCCCTATAGGGTCCCTGCAGCCCCTCGAGACCACTGGAAAGGGTCCCTGCCATCCCTATAGAGTCCCTGCAGCCCCACGAGACCCCGGGCAAGGGTCCCTGCAACCCCTATATGGTCCCTGCAGCCCCTACATGGTCCCTGCAGCCCCTCGAGACCACAGGAAAGGGTCCCTGAAGCACCTCTAGGGTCCCTGCAGCACCACGAGCCCCGCGCAAGGGTCCCTGCAGCCCCTATAGTGTCCCTGCAGCCCCTCCATCTCCTCACAAGGGTCCCGTAAGCGCCTATAGGGTCCCTGCAGCCCCTCGAGACCCCGGTAAGGGTCTCTGCAGCCCCTCGAGACCCCGGCAAGGGTCACTGTAGCCCCTATAGGTTCCCTGCCGCCCCTCGAAACCATGGGAAAGGGTCCCTGCAGCCCCTATAGCGTCTCTGCAGCACCACGAGCCTCTGCAAGGGTCCCTGCAGCTCCTATAGGTTTCCTGCAGCCCCTTGAGACCCCGGAAAAGGGTCTCTGCAGCCCCTATAGAGTCCCTGCAGCCCTATATGTTCCGTGCAGCCCCTCGGGACCACGGGAACGGGTCCCTGCAGCCCCTATGGGGTTTCTGCAGCACCAGGAGCCTCCTGCAAGGGTCCCTGCAGACCGTACGGGGTCCCTGCAGCCCCTCGAGACCACGGGAGAGGGTCCCTGCAGCCCCTATAGGGTCCGCACACCCCCTCGAGACCTTGAGAAAGGGTTCCTGCAGCCCCTAGAGGGTCTCTGCAGCCCCTTGAGACCCCGGGAAAGGGTCCCTGCAGCACCTCTAGGGTCCCTGCAGCCCTCGAGACCCCGAGAAAGAGTCCCTGCAGCACCTATAGGGTCCCTGCAGCTCCTCGAGACCCCGGGAAAGGGTCCCTGCAGCCCGTATAGGGTCCTTGCAGGCCCTATAGGGCCCTGAAGCCCCACCAGCCTCTGGCAAGCGTCCCTGCAGCCCCTATAGGGTCCCTGCAGCCCCTATAGGGTCCCTGCAGATTGTCGAGACCCCAGGAAAGGGTCCCTGCAGCCCCTACAGGGTCTCTGCAGCCTCTCGAGCCTCCGGCAATGGTCCCTGCAGCCCCTATAGGGTCCCTGCAGCCCATCGAGACCACAGGAAAGGGTCCCTTAAGCCCCTCTAGGGTCCCTGCATCCCGCCCGTATACTGTCCCTGCATCCACTCGAGCCCTCGGTAAGGGTCTCTGGAACCCCTATAGGGTCACGGCAGCACCTCAAGACCACGGGAAAGGGTCCCTGCAGCCCATATAGGGTCCATGCAGCCCCTCGAGACCACGGGAAAGGGTCCCTGCAGCACCTATAGGGTCCCTGCAGCCCCTCGACCTTCCGGCAACGGTCTCTGCAGCCCTTATAGGGTCCCTGCAGGCCCTCGAGCCCCCAGGAAAGCATCCCTGCAGCCCCTATAGGTTCCCTGCAGACCCTCGAGACTCCGAGAAAGGGTCCCTGTAGCCTCTATAGCGTCCCTGCAGCCCCTCGAGACCCCGGGAAAGGGTCCCTGCAGCCCCTAGAGGGTCCCTGCAGCCCCTCAAGACCAATGGGAATGGGTCGCTGCAGCCCCTCTAGAGTCCCTGCATCCCGTCGAGCCCCCGGGAATGGGTCTCTGCAGCCCCTATAGGGTCCCTGCAGCCCCTCGAGACCCCGAGAAAGGGTCCCTGCAGACCCTACAGCGTCCCTGCCGCCCTTCGAGACCCCGAGAAAAGGTCCCT